>PITA01013993.1:0-55303 GCA_004023965.1 Spilogale gracilis
TCCATGGAAGTCTTAAACTACTCAGTGGCTCTTAGGTCTCAGCCCTCAGAGGGTATGTTCTGATGTTTCAGATCACTTGTGAGAAGCCTTTCTCTTGGTGGAGAGAAGAGCAAAAGAGAAAGGGTCAGAACTGCAGCAGTAAGGACTGAAGACAGCTAACAGCAAGAACTTACACCTTGCAGCAAAGACCGTGGAGCCCTGTCTTGGTGTTTCTGGCCGAAGGGAGGGGAGGAGATCAGTTCTGCCTGGAGGGCACAAGACACGTCAGGCTCCATCCTTCTGGGTGTGAGAAGACCAGTTGCTCACAGATGGCCCAGGGGGCTGGCATAGCATTTGGAACTCAGCCCAATCCATCCCCCAGGAGCCAGACTGGGGCTTGGCTTCACTACATAGGTATGATGTTGGGAGCTCCACAAAGGGGAAACCTCTGTGAGCCGAGCCCCAGAACCTGGTTTCTGGGACAGGAGGCCTCCTCAGGCTGGGCCACTTGGACCATACTGGCCTGTCTCATGGTTTCGGTAGGGTGTGGGAAGACATGGCTGGGAACCCTGGAGCCTCACTGTACCCTGTACTCCTCATGAAGTCCCCTCCCCCTTCTACTGTTGCCTCATGAGGGCTGGGTGCTTCCTCCTCAGTGACAGGGTCTCTCTCCTGTTCCCTGCTCTCTTGAGTCTGATTACCACAGGTAGTCCACTGCAGCACTGACCAGGCCACAGAGGCCTGTCACTCTCCTTGAGGGGAGCTCAGGACTTGGTGGTGTCTAGGGATAGCCAAAGCTGCCTTCAGCTCCCTCTGAGACCCTTAGGGCTGGAGGGCTTTACCTGCCCCACAGGGAAGCCCCCACCCTGAGATCTCCTCTGGAGGGCAGTTCTTCTCTGGCATTTCCCTGGCCCAGCCTGGAACACCCTCTCCCTGGCTGCCCACTCAAGCACTCAGGACTGTAGGTGTGTGATCCTCCTCCTTCCTCATGTGGCGGAGTGATGAGGCTGACATCAAATTCCAATGTGGGTTTTCTACCATACCACCCAGCAGAACTCCCATGCCAATCGTTGTCTTACAACCCACCTGAAGTCTGACACAATCTGCCTGGAGATAGGATTGGATCCCACAGGTAAAAAGACTCAATCCTACAAGATTCTCCCCCACTTTCCCACTTCAGACACCAACTGGAAGTCCAAGCTGTCCTCTGTGCATCTGACCATTTCTTGAGTTCAATTAATTGGCTAAATGGCTTATAGAACTCGGAGAAATATTTACTTACTAGATGACTGGTTTGCTGTAGAAGTGTATAACTCAGGAGTAGCCAGATGGCAGAGACCCACAGGACGGGGTATGTGGGAGGGGCCATGGGGTGTCCCAGTACATCCAGTGGTCACCAACTCAGAGGCTCTCCGAAGCCATCCTTTTGGGGTTTTATGGAGGCCTCATTACATATGTATGATTGATTAAATCACTGGCAATTGCTGACTGAACTGCATCTCCAGCCTCTCTCATCTTCTCTGAGGTCGAGGGTGGGACTGAAACTTCTCTAATCCTATGGTTGGCTCCACTGGCTGCCCAAAAGTTACCTCACTGACAAAACAAAAGACAACAAAAGAGCCTTTATGGTTCTCATCACTTAAGAAATTCCAAGGTTCTTAGGAGTTCTGTCCCAGGAACCAGAAGACTAAATATATTTCCTTTCTTATAAATCACAATATCACCTAGGCTATGTAGGCAGTAAATGTTCACACAGCACTAAAGTCATCTTTCTGCCCTTCATCTCTGACTTGATTCCTCCTCTGCTCAAGAACCTTTAATGATTCTCATCTGTGGGAAAAGTTACGCAGACAACCAACTGCTGTTTCCTGTATGATCTCCATTCATTTGCCTCCCAGGTAGGCAGCTCTCTAAGAGAACCCCCAGTGATCCCTACCTCCTGGTAATCACACCTCTGTGTAATCCCCAGCACTTGAGGGTGGGTGGGACCTGGCATTTTCCTTTGAATGAGTAAAATAGGGCAAAAGCAATAAGATATTATTTCTGAGATTTGATAATAAAAGATTGACTTCCATGTTGCTTGAACTCTCTCTCTCTCTGACTCTTCTTAATTTCTTGCTCTGATGAAGTAAGTTGGCTTGTCATGAGCTGCCCTATGGAGAAGCCCATGTGGCAAGAAACAGAGGGTGGTCAAGCTGGCCAACAGACAACAGGGAACTGAGGCCATTGGAGCAACAGCCAGCGAGGGACTGATTGATGCCTGCCAATAATCATGGGACTCTGTGATGGTAGCTGCTGGCCCCCCATTCAGCAGAGCAAGAGTTCTCCCACAGAGTTGAATAAACCAATGAGGTTATTTGTTTGGATCATTGTTGCTATTGCTTTTAATGTTCTGGGTTTTCTGGATTTAAGAAAAAACCCTTTCTCATTCCCCTCAAGCTGTCTCTAACACTCAATTTAGTAGATCCAGGTTTTTTGAACTGCAGTGAACCATTTTTAACTGATACCCGATTTTTACTAACTTACCAGAATTCAGACACTTAAATTAGTTTTTGCTTACTAGCCTAACTTCAATAATTATGTCTTCTATTTAACCAGGATATACTTGGTTAAATTGATTGTTTAATAAAGATTATATTTAAGAGTTATTTCCTTTTAATCAGGCATGCCAAGATACTATTAAGTAGCAAGGGTTGAGTTGATTTTACTTGTGAGTTCAGTCTCCACAAAGTTCTCCCTGAAAAACTAACCTGGCTTACAAAGTCCCAACCTTATAAATGGTAAGAAATATCACCTTCTGGCCAGCAGGAAGCTTAACCACTAAATTTTGGAACCTTGACTAGCGAGGAATTCACCCAAATTTATAGGTACTGTGGGTGAAATATGAAGGACAGATCTTCTGGAATTGGTTTTCCCACCGTAGCATAATGAATAATAGAGCATTTAGAAAGTCCAATTTCAGATTCCTATGGAAACTTCCAGGCAGAAGTTAATCCTGTGGCTTTAGAAGTGGCTCAGTGCAGTGTGTCTCTAGATTTGCAAAACAAACTAGAGATGGTCCATATGGCGAACATTCCTACCACACTGATAAAAACAGTGAGGCCAGACATAATGAGGCCAGTTTTTCTTAAATCAAGAATAATTTTTGAAGATTATTTAAGATCACAAGAACGTGAGTGTTGTAAGAAAAAGAAATCATCTAAGACTCGCAGAAGGCAACAGATTTCTTGCTGCCCTCTTGGTATAGTGCTAGATGCCCTCTGAGTATTGTCTGACTTTATAAGGGTGTACTATTTTAACTGAGTTTCTATGGCCTTGGGTATTTTATTATTCTGCTGGTGTAACTGTTAAGTTCTAGAAAACTGGTAGCAAGACAAAAGATTTCTCTCTATAATAATGCAAATAACTCCTATTCATAGAAATGCAAGTGAAATCTATCCAGTAGAGAATGTAAATTTCTGTAAGCCAAATTCTCCTTCAAACCAATCTTAACATCTTACTTGTTCCTTCATGAGTTAATGAACTTAGTGAAATCTTTGACACATGTTCATTTAAGAAAAACCATAAAGGAAGAGAATCATAAGTTTATTAAAAATTCTATTAAAAGTCATTATTCTAGTCATCAAAAGAAAGAAGACTCTTCAGCAGTAAAAACAAAACAGCATGTAAATGTCCAAACCTATTATTGAGTGAATAAATCAAGTTATAGAAGAATATATATGGTATAATTCAATTTAAAAATAATCACACACCCATAAAAAAGGATGAGATCTTGCCATTTGTAACAAAATGGAAGGACCACCTAGAGGCATTATGCCAAGTGAAATAAGTCAGATTAAGAAAGACAAATACCATCTGATTTCACTCATGTGTGGAATCTTAAAAACAAAAGAACAAACAAATAAACCAAAAGTAGAATCAGACCTATAAATAAAGAGAACTGATGTTGCCAGAGGGGAGGGAGGTCAGAGGATAGGCAAAATGGGTGAGGGCGTGTGGGAGATACTGGTTTCCAGTTATGGAATGAAGAAGTTATGGGAATAAAAGTCGCAGCACAGGGAATATAGTCAATGATATTGAAATAGCATTGTATGGTGACAGACGGTAGCTACACTTGTGGTGAGCATAGTCATTATGTGGTGCACCTGAAACTACATTGTGTGTCCACTATACTCAATAATAATAATAATTAATAATAATAATAATAATAATAAATAAAATAGAGTGAGAATCTGACCAGAAAATAAAGTGCTTAAAACATTTAGGAAAGGGGTGCCTGGGTGGCTCAGTTGGTTGGGCGACTGCCTTCGGCTCAGGTCATGATCCCGGAGACCCAGGATCAAGCCCCACATCGGGCTCCCTGCTCGGCGGGAAGCCTGCTTCTCCCTCTCTCACTCCCCCTGCTTGTGTTCCCTCTCTGGCTGTGTTTCTCTCTGTCAAATAAATAAAATCTTTTAAAAAAAACATTTAGGAAATCATGAAAACACATCATAATTTAATAATAGTATTTTTTCAAGTATTAAGAAAAACTATTAAAAATCTTTTCAACCCTAAAATATAGATGCTGAAATGTTAACAGTAATTATCTCCAAGTCTAAGGTAATAGATAATTTTCATTGTCTTCTTTTTGTTTGCATCCATGCTCTAAAATTTAAGAATAAACAAGTACTACTTTTGCAATAAAAACAAGCAATGAACTGAAAGAAGTTGTTGTCAATGCATGTAATAAACAAAGATCCAAAATATATAATAAACTGCAAATCAAGAGAAGGCAATGATGTCTCATATTCACTGAATATTTTGAGTTTGTTTTTCACTATGACAAATTATTTTCATGTATTCTCTCATTTAATTCTTCCAACTACCTCCTGAGGTCTCTACTGTTTTCTTCCTGTTAACAGATGAGGAAACTGAGACTCAGAGAATTTATGTACCTTGCCCATCACCACCGAGTTAGTAAAGGGTAGGACTGGGATTAGAACACAGGAGTCTGTCTTTTGAGCTTAGTTCACTACACAAAACTACCAAGAAGCTTATTTTTTTAAAAATGCTAAATTCACTAGCAACTAGAAAATTACAAATGAAATTAAAAAAAGGGGATGCACTCTCTCACTCTCTCTCAAAAGAAAAAAAAAGGAATTAGATAAGTGAGGTGTGATATATTCAAATGCTCCCTACAGAGAATGTATTAGGCTTGAGTGTATCAAATAGGTAGATGTCAGAAATATGGTACTGAGTTATAATTTCTCTAGAATAACGTCGATATCATGCCACCATTATAAATATTCATATTCATACAAGAGCAATTCTATGGATGCAATTGTCTATAAGCAAAAGTTCGAAAACATATGGAATGAGTTCAGTTTCATGGTAGTGGTTGATTCCTAAGAGCTAGAAATATTCAAAGGACCCTTCAATGGTATCTGTTATTATTTAATCCTTTTTTGAAAAGATAAAAAGTCTCAGGCTAAATATGGCAAAATATTAAGTGTTTATTTGGAGTATAGAAAAATGGAGTCTTTGTATATTATTTCTCTCTACGGGTATCTGTCTCTGTCTTTCTCTCCCTTTCTCTCTATACAGGGATAGATAAATGCATACAGATATATAGATATACATATACACATATCTTTTTTCTTTTATGAAATATATGGAGTATTTATTTCTCAAAATAAAGGTGAGACTTAAGTAGTAAAATCTGGGGCACCTGGATGGCTCAGTTGTTAAGCGTCTGCCTTCTGCTCAGGTCATGATCCCGGAGTCCCGGGATCGAGTCCCACATCGGGCTCCCTGCTTGACAGGGGGAGCCTGCCTCTCTCTCTCTCATTCTCCCTGCTTATGTTCCCTCTCCAGCTGTGTTTCTCTTTATCAAATAAATAAATAAAATCTTTTTAAAAATAAGTAGTAAAATCAGGGAAGAGTTAGTTTCACAAGCTGAGTCCAGACCAAATCAATTATTAGACGTGTTATTACACAGATGTGTCTAAAATAGTTCTAGCTTGGAATTTATAGCTCCTAGTGCAAAAAGCAGTGCTAATTGTTACTTCTAAGTGCATGGAAAGAGTGCTTCTGCATGATCTGTCTACTCCGGACATCATTTTCACCCCTACATCCCTTACATGTGTAAAGGGATGTGTGCGTGTTACACACTTGGCTGTGATCAGATTGAACTGACATAAATTTCTAGAGGTGAGGAGAGAACCCAGGAAAGGCAATAAAGCAAAGCCTGCAACTATGACATAGTTGATGTAGAAGAAAGCCTTTGCTATCAACTCTCAGCTGAGGGATTGGGGTGGTGGCAGCCAATGAGGGGCCTTTAGTTTAGGGATTACCATATAGCCACTCCTAACTTGGTTGCTCACAACCCCAGAAAGGCTCAGGTTGGTTAGAACCTGCTTGTATGATACCAAATGAGTCCCCATCAAGTCTGCCCATGACTCTGGACAACTCTGAAATACCCTGGATCAGTGAGCAGTTCTTCTGTTACCAAGTACATTCAGAAAGGCCCTTTTAACATCTTTGTTCCGGAGGCTGTAGATAATGGGGTTGAGGAAGGCAGAGACAACGTTGTAGAACAGGGCTAGTTTCTTATCCCGTTCTGGGTCATACCAGGAGCCAGGCCTCATGTACATGATCATCGCTGGCCCATAGAACATGATGACCACAGTGATGTGGGAAGCACATGTGGTGAAAGACTTGAGCCTTCCCTGGGATGATTGGATTCTTAAGATGGAGGCAAAGATTCGGACATAGGAGGCCAGGATAAAGGAGAATGGGACCAAGAGCAGGATGAAACCCAAGATAAAGTCCAAACGGTCATTGAAGGACTTGTCTGTACAGGCCAATTTCAGGACAGCAGGGACCTCACAGAAGAAGTGATTTATCTTCTGGGGGCCACAGTAAGGTAGATGCATGGTGAAGACAGTGTAGATCAGGGCCCCAGCTATGCTAATGGACCAACAACCTGTGACCATCTTGATACAAATGGGATGGCTCATGAGTAGGGGATAGTGAAGGGGGAAGCAAATGGCCACATACCTGTCATAGGCCATAATGGCATAGAGGATACACTCAGCAATGCCCAGGACCAAGAAGATAAACATCTGGGCTACACAAGCTCCCCAGGAGATGGTTTTCTTTGGATACACCATATTAACCAACATCTGGGGCATAGTGGTAGTGACATAACTCATGTCCACCAAGGATAGGACACTGAGAAAGAAGTACATGGGTGTGTGGAGATGTGATTCCAGGTAGATCAGGGTGACAATAAGGCCATTTCCCAGAAGAGTGATGAGGTAGAGGAGGAGGAAGAAGGAGAACAGGGCTATTCTGACCTGTGACTCACTGGAGAATCCCAGGAGGATGAACTCAGACACAGAGCTGTGGTTCTCCTTGCCAAGACTCTGCATGGTGGTCTGTCTATAAAGGAGACAAGGAATTCCCTGTTTTGTCTTTCGCCTTGGGGGAGGGAGTACAGAGTTAACAGAAGCTGAGTCACACACACACAGTGCCTTGCACAGTAACTTGCACTGATTTCATCAAACCCATTGAGTGGTATGCAAAGGAAATGAAAGATAGGGCAGCTGTGGCACTGGGAAATAAGTCAGGAGGTCTGGATTCATACCTGTAATAGAACATAGAATGCCTGACGCCATCTGGAAACCACCCTCACCCACAGAAGGTAAGGCATTCAGTAGACACATTTGTAGGAAGGGACCCAGCCCACCTCTGGCCTCTGCTGAATTGTACCAATGGTGTACACGTGTCCCAGTCTGGAGGACAATTCTCTGATGGGATTTCAAAATGACAGCACTGTCAATGTGTGTGTCAGTGGGCTGTGGGTGCCTTAGGCACCACAACCTCAGCCAGTGTGGTGGTTACGTAGTCACAGGAGAGCTGGGGCAATAGAGAGGAAAAGTGGCAGCCTTGCAGAAACGATAAACAGCAAACATGCAGGGCAGCAGAGAAGGGGCCCCACAGCCCTGAGCCCCTGAAAGCATGACTCTGGCTCCGAGCTTGCATTCCCACCTCCTCCTTTGTATCTTGTGCTTGGATACTTGGGGGATTTTCTGTTGAAGCCTTACAGTTACTACCCCGTGATCACGTTTTTTGGAAATATGTTATTTATTTGACAGAGAGAAACACAGCTGGAGAGGGAACACAGCAGGAGGAGGGAGAGAGGGAGAAGCAAGCAGGGACCTCCATGTGGGGCTCAATCCTGGGACTCCAGGATCATGACCTGAGCTGAAGGCAGAAGCTTAATGACTGAGCCACCCCAGGCACCCCTGTGATCACATTTTTAATTCAACTCATTCTGAATGTCCCATGGGTTGTCACTTACCCAGCTTTGTGACCTTGGGCAAGTTCCTTCACTTCCATTGGCCTCAGTCATCCCATCTGTTAGAGATGAAGCATCTATGGTACAGAGTAACGGGAAGGAGCATATGAGTTTATGTATGTCAAGACATTTGGCAAAATATAAAAAACTAGTCAAGTAAAGGGGTTAGTATAAGTGGAATGAGTCTGGAAATCAGAAGAGCAAAGGGCTGGTCTTTACTATGTACCTGATTAGCTGTGTGATCTTGGGTAAGTCCATCCTCTCTGTAAACTTCACAGCCCCATTTTTAAGTGATGCCGTCGGACTTGCCACCTCCAAAGGAAAGGGCCAGCTCTCCTATTCTTTGATCCCAGGAATAGTGGGCTGAAGACCTGTGATCACATTAGTGCCATGAGCATCAAGGGGAAAGCTGAGCTTGGAAGTCAGCTGAACAGGACTGTATCAGCAAGAGATTCCTTCTAGGAGTTGGAGACGTGAGACCAGAGTAGAGGAGAATACATGGACTGGTGTCAACACACCTGAATCTAGTAGTCTCTTTACCTGCTCCTAAGTCAGTCTCTCAGAATCCCATGTTCTTCATGTGTAATACCTCTTTCATAGTGGAGACTGTGCAAAATACACCTGGTCTATTGATGGTGCTCCCTTTTGAGGATTTGGATAATGGGCAGCTGAGTGGAAGGATGGGTAGAGGGAGGAGAGAGAAGCTATCCTGGCATTTTCAAACATCTGAGGTTCCAGAGGACAGGGTTGAAAACACAGTTGTGAGAACTGATTGCCATAGGGTGCTGGTGGGGATCTGGAAGATGGAAACATTGTTTGAGGCTGTCTGGGCCAAAGAAAATGGTGTGATATTTTTGTGTAGAGCTTTAGGGAATACCAGTAATTGTATGAAAAAGAAAGAGGTCCTAGATCAGGAATGTTTGGATCAGGAAGCAAAGAGGAGAGCCAGGGAAGCTCAGTGTCTTGGACACTGAGGGTAAATTTTCAAGAGATAAGCCTGGTTAGCAGTGCCAGTGGCCGACCCCAAAGCCAGGATGATGAGGGCTGCAAAGAAGGAGATCAAATCTTTCTTTCATCCTGTCCACTTTCTGGACTGGGCTTTTTCAGGGGTTTCTTAATGATCTCCCTCCCAATCTACCCACCAGCAACCAGTATTGTTTCTTCTGTCATGCCCTTTTTCATGCCTCCTTAGACTGGAATTTAAGGGCTCTCCCATCTGTCTCTAACCAATTCCCAAGTCTGTGATTCATCAGTACCTCACTGAGACTTCAGAGCCATGGTGTTAATAGGATGGCCCCCAAAAGGATCCTAGTCTGGGCGGTTGGGATGCACTCCTGTCTGAGCCACTGTTCCTTCCAGCTCCCCAGCTTTTTCAGTGTCAGCCACACACGCCATGCTCCTCTGTATTGTCTTTGCCTTGAGCTGTTTTTCTGTTGGGACTGCCTTCCATAATTCTTTCCACTTCTTCACATCCCACCAAACTCCAAGGCTCAGCTTGGGGTTTCTTCCTCCCTACTCAACCAGGTTAGCCCTATCCATTTTGTGTACTGTCCTCCCAGCCAGGCTGTAGGCAGAGACTACATCTCTTTTAGATTTCTTCACACTGTCTAGCAGGGACTGGCAGACTGCTTTGGGCACCTGCTTCAGTGCTGGGTCTCTGGCTACATGGCCCACTAGGCTCTAACCACTGTGCGACTGCCTCTCTCAAAGCACCAATGAAGAAATAATTAGATGAAGCACTTGGGCTAGGAAAATGCCATATTCATAACCACTCTCCCTTCTCCACTTGTCAACACTTCCGTGTTCCTTCCCAGCCTCTGCTCTTTGAGTGCACAGAAGGAACCCCAGCACCCATTCTAGGCATGGGGCAGGTAGGGTGCTCCTGGGAGGGACCTGTACAAGTCTTGGAAGTGCACTGGAGATCCTGCTTCTCTTCAGTCTCCCCTTATCTCCTTCCCCGGTGAAGGGGCAGAGAAGACTGGGCTCCTTTGTCATTCTTGGAAGTGCCCAGGGAAGGAACACCGCAGTACCTCCTTCAGTCCACAAAAAAATGATCAGCACCTTGTTCTTCTGCTTGAGTAACCTCCTTTCCTTGTGATCCCCAAAACCTGCTTTCTTTAGGTCTCATACAGTGTAGAAGGATTCACCCCTTCACCTTAGAGTGGTGGCCTGCAGAGGAGACAGTGCCTCTCTTAAGTGCAGGGGAAGGGCTTCCAGCTGGCAGACTCAGAGGTCCTCTTTGTATTACAGCGGGGTTAGAGAGTGAATTTCTGATCCCTGAAAATCCCTGAGGATTCTCTGTCCATGCTGGTAAATGCAGCACAGAGTCCCTAGGCTGGATGAAAGCCTAGACCAGGGAGTTTAATGCCGCAAGACACTTCAGGCTTGGCCTCTAGAGCTAGCGAGCTGGGCATCCTTCTTAAGTTTCCACTAGGGACTGAGACTTCTTCCCACTGAAATTCAAGCAGAGGGAGGAGTCCTACAGCTGAGCTGTCACGTGTCTGTGTGACACAGTGATCGTACTCGTAAGATGTACTTTGTTTCCTTCAGAAGCATGCATATGTGTCTCTATGCTCTCAGCATCTCACCCATGATTGCATGCCTAAGGCTTAGATATGGATAGCATAAATGTTGCTAATACTAGTGTCCTTATAACTGCCATTATCCAAGGCCACAGACATCACTATGGTGTAAATGTTACCAAACCTGTTGCATTAGAATAACTGCCTACTACTGAGCACTTACTTTGATCAGATGGTACACTGCGCATGACACATAATATAATTTGTCCTCACAACAAGGTCAGGAAGCCATTTGGTGGTCAGGAATTTAAGAGAATTAAGTGGCTTGTTCATACCTCCGAGCAGATAAATATATAGTCTGAATTTGAGCCTAGATTTGCCAGATTGCAGATCATTTTCCCACCGTGTCTCTATGGCCAAGGTGCAATACTGGTTTATAGGGTGTGTACACTCGGGCTGTGGATGTAGGCGCCAGATGGTCAAAGGCCAGCCCAGATGTACGGTCTTTCTCAGACCACCTTGGAAGACACTCTTCCCAACTAAGTGCTCTCTGGGGTCCTTCTGGAATTCTAGGAGAGAAATGAAGAAGACTGGCTTGGCCTCACTAACTACTGAAGGACAAGGCTCACTGGAAAGGAGACTGCCCTATGACTGGGAGGTACTAATCAACTATAGAAGATGGTGTAGTCCAGGGAGGTGGAATTTGAATTCTGAGGAGCATGACAATGAAGGTGAATTTCAGGACAAGACGAAGTCCAGTTTGAGCACTGGGGGATTTGAGACCAATGAGGAATACTTTTTTACCTTCCTAGAAGTCAGTGATGAGGAATCCAGGTCAAGTAATACTGAGAGGTCAAAGTGTGTTTGTCTACAGAGCCCTGGGTGGGACCTGAGGGAGCAGAACTGGATGAGACCAGGGAGATGAAGGGGTCCTGAAAAGAGCAAGTCATCCCCAAAGACAGGTTCTCAAGGCCAAGACCAAAGAACTCTTGGTAATATATTTAGAGCACAAAGTTGGACAAGTCAGCAGATGAGCAAAACTCGATATTATCTCAGATCTACTGCTTAAGTTCCTAGAGACATAACACATTCATCCAGACAACATGGACTTTTAGGGCTGACAATTCTCAGTTATAGTGCTTGGCTCCAACAGGGCAGGCAAGGATGGAATTGGGTAGGGTGACCTCATATACTTGTTTTCATGGAACAGTTCTGGTTTATTCTGTTGTAAATCAATTAACTCCTGCCACTATTTTAAATACTCCTTTTTACTCTCAAAATGTGTCTGAATTTGGAAGTGATATGGTCTCCTAGATTAGGGGCCATTGAGCCTGTGGCTGCCTGACATGGGGCAACCCTACCCAGGGCACAGAAAGAAGATGATACACAGTACGGTCCGAGATTTTGATATATATTCTCTCATAACTGTTTATTTCTACATCATTCCCCTCTCCAGGCTTCGGTTCTAAAGTTCCAGAAGGTAAAAAGCCAGTGTCTGCTGTGCAACACAGGGGGGAAAACTCCAGACAGACTGGCGGTCGAATGTTGTCCCTACCCCTTCTTTGCCATGTGACCTTGGGAAAATCACTTACACTCTCTGGGACTCATTTTTATATTTAGAACAGAAATCAATGCTGTGAGGACTAAAAAGGCACCTGTAAGGTGCTAAGCATAAGTGCTGGTCGGTAGCAGACCCCTTGCTGACAGCGATAAGTGAGTAGTATTAAGAGTCAGGCTAGGTCTTTCCCAGCTGAGGGCCAGGACACCCTGTAGCTGGAGCAGGAGTCCAGATGCTGACCTGCAGAGTAGAAGCCCCTGCCCAGGTCACACTTCTCAAGCAAGAGGGATGGGACTGTGCTTGTGGAGTGGTCATTTCCTTCCTCCAAAAAAGTGGATGAACCTTTTGAATCTGGCATCTCTGGCACAAGAAGCAGAGATTTAATATCCCTGAGGGGATGGCAGCTCCATAAATGACAGAACAGACTGGGGCTGGCAAGATGGCGGAAAGCTGGATGACCCCATTTCAGGGAGTTCCCTGAAGTGAGCTGAATACCTGCAAAAAACACTGCAAGAACACTGTGAGTACCCATGAAATCAGCCTGAAATGTAATATTTCACACTTCTGGATTTCTATGGGGCAAGAAGAGCATTGACAAAGAGATAGAGTGGAGTGGGAATGCTCGGAGTGATAGCCAAAGAAAAGGGACGTGGGGGAGGGAGCTCACAGAGGCGACCCATTGGAAAGCAATACCCCAGCACAAAAGTGCTCTGTGTTTGGGGAACAACAGCAGATTATGGTCTGATTAAAAGCAGACAAAAATGGAGAGACTAAGGGGCAGCGGGGAAAACGGGGATGTAGATCTGCAGATAGAAAGCGCTCCCCGGTGCCAAGCAAGGGAACTCAGTGGCACAGAGCATCTTTAAAACGGCATTTTTTTTCCTGCCGCTTTTTTCCTCCTCTTGGGCCAGGCACGCACAGCCCCCAGGGGAGGTGATTTTGCAGACTTGAGCGCAATGTGCGGGGCCACGGGACCTCAGTCCCTCCTGCGCGCATTCACCACAGACTCTCTGGGCACAGACAAGGTCGCACCACCCGAAATCAGTTGAGGTTTCCATGGCGCAGGAGCGAAATGTCCAAGCAGGGGCTTTGGGCGCCAATCTGACTAGCGGCTGCGGGGGTGCCTGGTTGTGACAGGCAGCCAAGGGGGAAGATACGGGGAGAGGCTGTGAGCCCCGAACCGTCCAGAGGGTTGCTAGCTTGGGGCTCTCTCTGGGAAGGAGGTCTGGGCGCAGACATCTTCCTCTGGCCTGACTTCCTGAAAAGCTGCAAAAAACTGCAAAAGACCCTCCAGAAAACTAAAGCCTGAAAACCTGGTTGCCATGGAGCCCAGCACCTAGGAAGGGGGCGGGGACTCACTCAGGTAGAAGGGAACCAAAAAACACTGCGGTAGGCCTCGCCCCCAGAAGGCAAGCCAGAAGAACAAGAGGACAGCACCCAAACTGTAAAACCCCAACTTCGGGGGAAAGGCAACCCCAAAAGCTGTACGCTTTATAGATACAGCTTTTCACTTTATTTTCTTTTTTAACTTTTTCTATTTTTACTTTTAAAGTTTTCACATTAAATTTAAAATTCATTCTCATGTTTTTTGTTCTTTTAATGTTTAACCCACTTATTATTAAAATGTGATAATACAACACTCCATAATAACTTTTTACCTTGAAATTTTTTCAAACACATATCTGTTTTCTGTTGTTGTTGTTTCTTCTTTTATTTGTTTGTTTTTCTTGTTTTTCCCCTTTCTTCTCCTTTCCTTTGTTCTTTTTTTCTTTTAAATATACATATAATTATAAGCTTCAAGGTAATCCTTCATTCTTATTCAATACTACCCCTATATACAAACCAGTTTTAATCTCCTTATATCTTTAGAAAGTGGACTCCTCTAACAATAATAACTAGACAAACTCAGGAGAATGTGGAATACTTTCCTTGCCCACAAGGAGGGTTTGCACTCACCTTCCTGCCCTATTCTTCTGTTAGTGTTTCTGTGTAATTGTTTTTGTCTTGGTAATATATAAATACTGGTCATGGGGGTCATTCAAGTTGGGCTTAGCTTTTTGATCTCTTCAACTTTCTTTTACTCTTGATGGTCTTTTTCTTTATCCTGTTGTAGTTTTGTACCATATAAATCCTACCATTGGGGCCCATTCTGGCTGGGTTTTTTTCTTGCTTCCTTTCTCTTCTCTCTCTTTTTTCTTTCTCCTTCCTTTTCAGTGGTGACTTTTGCTTGCTCTGAAACCTTCCAACGAGCAATTCACCTGGATAGTGGTTGATATATTCAACTATACATCCCCTCAACCACCCCTTGCCAAAATGACTCAGAGGAGGAACAACCAACAGAAGAAAAACCCAGAGATTGCAACTCTTGTCACAGAATTACTGGAAATGAACATAAACAATATGACAGAAATGGAATTCAGGGTAGCAATCATCCAAGCAATGGCTAAGTTGGAAAAGAACATTAGTGACAAGATAGAAGCTCTAATGACAGAAGTAAAAGCCGAACAGGCAGAGGTTAGAAAGGCTATTAATGAGATGCAATCTAATTTAAATACACTAACAGCTAAAGTAGGTGAACCTGAAGATCGTATTAGTGATTCCGAAGACAGCTGGATTAAGAAGGAGGGGCAAGAGAAGTCTTGGAACAAACAGCTAAAATCCCATTAAAATAGAATTAGGGAAATAAATGATGCCATGAAATGCTCCAATATCAGAATTATTGGAATCCCCGACGGAGTTGAGGGAGAGAGAAGCCTACAAGATATAGTTGAACAAATCATGGATGAAAATTTCCCTAATCTGGGGAATGAAACAAGTGTTCATGTCCTAGAGGCAGAGAGGACACCCCCAAGATCAATGAGGCCAAAAAAACCCCCAGGCACATAATTGTTAAATTCATGGATCATAAAATCAAAGAATATGTCTTAAGGGCAGCTAGGGGGAAGCAATCCCTTACATATAGAGGGAGGAACATCAGAAAAACGTCAAACCTATCCACAGAAACCTGGCAAGCCAGAAAGGGCTGGCAAGACATATGCAGGAAATTACATGAAAAAATATGCAACCAAGAATAATGTACCCAGCAAGGTTGACTTTCAGAATGGAAGGAGAAATAAAGAGCTTCCAGGACCACCAAGGTCTAAAAGATCATGCAACCACCAAGCCAGCACTACAAGAAATATTAAGAGGGGTTCTATAAAAGAGAAACTAACCCAAGAGTGACACAGAACAGAAATTTACAGAGGTAATCTGCAGAAACATGAACTTCACAGGCAACATGATGTCAATAAAAACATATCTATCAATAATCACTCTCAATGTGAATGGACTAAATGCTCCAATAAAAAGGCACAGGGTTGCAGACTGGATAAAATGACAGGACCCGTCCACATGCTGTTTACAAGAGACACATTTTGAATCTAAAGGCACTTCCAGATTGAAAGTGAGGGGATAAGGACCATCTTTCATGCCAATGGACCTCCAAAGAAAGCTGAGGTAGCGATTCTCATATCAGACAAATTGGATTTTAATCTAAAGACTGTAGTCAGAGACACAGATGGACATTACATCATTCTCAAAGGGTCTATACACCAAGAAGATCTAACAATTGTAAATATTTATTCCCCCAACATGGGAGCAGCCAACTACATAAGCCAACTGTTAAGCAAAATAGTCATATTGATATGAATACATTAATTGTAGGAGACCTTAACACACCACTCTGAACAATGGACAGATCATCTAAACAGAAAATCAACAAAGAAACAAGGGCTTTGAATGGCACATTGGACCAGATAGATCTCATAGATATATTCAGAACATTCCACCCTAAAACAGCAGAATACTCATTCTTCTCGAGTGCACATGGAACTTTCTCCAGAATAGACCACATACTAGGTCACAAATCAGAGCTAACCAATACCAGAAGATTGAGATTATTCCTTGCATGTTCTCTTACCACAATGCCTTGAAATTGGAATTCAACCACAATGAAAAGTTCAGAAGAAAATCAAACACTTGGAAGCTAAAGACGACCCTGCTCAAGAATCTGTGGATCAATGAGGAAATCAAAGAAGAACTGAAACACTTCATGGAAACCAATGAGAATGAAGATACATCAATCCAAAACCTATGGGATACAGCAAAGGCAGTCCTAAGGGGAAAATACATAGCCATCCAAGCCTCACTCAAAGAAATGGAAAAATCCTGGGCGCCTGGGTGGCTCAGTGGGTTAAAACCTCTGCCTTTGGCTCAGGTCATGATCCCAGGGTCCTGGGATCGAGGCCTTCATCAGGCGTTCTGCTCAGCAGGGAGCCTGTGTCCTCCTCTCTCTCTGCCTACTTGTGATCTCTCTCTCTCTCTGTGTCAAATAAATAAAATCTTTTTGAAAAAATTGAAAAATCCCAAATACACCAACTCTCATTACACCTTAAAGAATTGGAAAATCAACAACAAATTAAACCAACCCCACACACAAGATGGGAAACAATTAAGATTAGAGCAGAGATCAATGAATTAGAAACTAGAGATACAGTAGAACACATCAATGAAACTAGAAGCTGGTTCTTTGAAAGAATCAATAAGATCAATAAACCATTGACCAAATTAATCCAAAAGAAAAGGGAGAAAACCCAAATTAATCAAATTATGAATGAAAGGGGAGAGATCACGACTAACACCAAGGAAATAGAAACAATCATCAGAAATTACTATCAACAGTTATATGCCAATAAGTTTAACAACCTAGAAGATATGGATGTATTCCTGGAAACCTATAAACTTCCAAGACTGAAACAGGAAGAAATTGACAATCTGAATACACCTATATCTAGTAATGAGATTGAAGCAGTGATCAAAAACCTCCCCCAAAACAAAAGCCCAAGACCTGATGGATTCCCTGGGAAATTCTACCAGTGTGGTACCAAACATTCAAAGAAGAAATAACACCTATTCTCCTGAAGCTCTTTCAAAAAATAGAAATGGAAGGAAAACTTCCAGACTCTTTCTATGAAGCCAGCATCACTCTAATCCCCAAACCAGGCAAAGATCCCATCAAAAAGGAGAACTTCAGACCAATATCTCTGATGAATATGGATGCCAATATTCTTAACAAGATCCTTGCTAACAAGATCCAGCAATACATCAAAAAGATTACCCACCATGGCCAGATGGGATTTATTCCAGGGATGTAAGGGTAGTTCAACACTCGCAAATCAATCAACATGATAAAACAAATCAATAAGAGAAGAGAGAAGAACCACATGGTACTCTCAATTGATGCAGAAAAGGCATTTGACAAAATACAACATCCGTTCCTGATCAAAACTCTTCAAAGTATAGGGATAGAGGGAACATTTCTCAACCTCATGAAATCTACCTACAAAAAACCCACAACAAATATCATTCTCAATGGGGAAAAACTGACAGCCTTCCTTCTGAGATTAGGAACAAGACAAGGATGCCCACTCTCACCACTATTGTTCAATATAGTGTTAGAAGTCCAAACAACAGCAATCAGACAACAGAAAGAAATAAAAGGTATTCAAATTGGCAAAGAAGAAGTCAAACTCTCTCTCTTTGCAGATGACATGATATTTATGTGGAAAACCCAAAAGACTCTACCCCCAAACTACTAGAACTCATACAACAATTCGGTAATGTGGCAGGATACAAAATCAATGCACAGAAATCAGTTGTGTTCTTATACACTAACAATGAAAATATAGAAAGGGAAATCATAGAATCGATTTCATTTACTATAGCACCAAAAACCATAAGATACCTAGGAATAAACCTAACCAAAGAATTTAAGGATCTGTACTTGAGGAACTACAGAGCACTCATGAAAAATTGAAGAAGACACAAAAAGATGGAAGAGCATTCCATGCTCATGGATCGGAAGAATAAACATTGTTAAAATGTCTATACTTCCCAGAACAATCTATGCTTTCAATGCCATTCTGATCAAAATTCCACCAACATTTTTCAAAGCGTTGGAACAAACAATCCTAAAATTTATATGGAACCAAAAAAGACCCCGAATCGCTAAGGAATTGTTGAAGAAGAAAAACAAAGCAGGAGGCATCACATTACCTGATTTCAGGCTTTATTACAAAGCTGTGATCACCAAGACAACCTGGTACTGGCACAAAAACAGAAAATAGACCAATGGAACAGAGTAGAGAGTCCAGATATGGACCCACAAATCTATGGTCAAATCATCTTTGACAAAGCAGGAAAAAATATCCAGTGGAAAAAAGACAGTCTCTTCAATAAATGGTGTTGGGAAAATTGAACAGCTACATATAAAAGAAGGAAACTAGACTAGTCTCTTACACCAAACACAAAGACAAACTCAAAATTGATGAAGACCTCAATGTGAGGCAGGAATCCATCAAAATCCTAGAAGAGAACATAGGCAGTAACCACTTTGACACCAGCCATAGCAACTTCTTTCAAGACACATCTCCAAAGCAAAGAAGACAAAAGTGAAAATGAACTTTTGGGACTCCATCAGAATAAAAAGCTTCTGCACAGCAGAGGAAACAGCCAACAAAATAAAGAGGCAATTCATGGAGTGGGAGAGGATATTGGCAAATGACACTACAGACAAAGGGCTGGTATCCAAGATCTGTAAAGAACTACTCAAACTCAACATCCAAAAAAGAAGATGAACACATCAAAAAATGGGCAGGAGACATGAAGAGGCACTTCTCCATAGAAGACATACAAATGGCTAACAGACACATGAAAAAAATGTTCATCGTTACTAGCTATCAGGGAAATTCAAATCAAAACCACACCGAGATATCACCTTACACCAGTCAGAATGGCCAAAATTAACAAGAGAGGAAACAACAGGTGTTGGAGAGGCTGTGGAGAAAGGGGAACCCTCTTACACTGTTGGTGGGACTGCAAGTTGGTGCACCACTTTGGAAAGCAGCGTGGAGATTCCTTGAAAATTTAAAAATAAAGCTACACTATGACCCCGCAATTGTACTACTGGGTATTTACCCCAAAGATACAGATGTAGTGAAAAGAAGGGCCATATGTACCCCAATGTTCATTGCAGGAATGAACAGATGAATGGATACAATGGAATACTACACCTCCATCAGAGAGGATGAATATCCAACTTTTGTAGCAACATGGACTGGGTTAGAAGAGATTATGCTGAGAAATAAGCCAAGTAGAGAAAGTCAAGTATCACATGGTTTCACTTACCTGTGGTGCATAAGGGGTGATATAGAGGACAGTAGGAGAAGGAAGGAAATGGGAAGTAGGATAATTCGGGGAGGGAAACAAAACATGAGAGATGTGGACTCAGAAACAAACTGAGGGTCTTGGAGGGGGGGAGGGGGAATGGGAGAGCCTGGTGGTGGGTACTGAGGACACGTATTGCATGGAGCACTGGGTGTGGGGCATAAACAATGAATCTTGGAACACTGAAAAAATAAAATTTAAAAAAATGACTGAAGAGGTAAGGGAACTTGTCTACTGAGCCAGGCGGTGTGGTGCCAACTGCCTAGTCCTTGTTTCATTCAATTCCAATTGTGGTTCAAATCCCAGTCTGTCCCTACTTGTAACTCAGGCAAGTTATTTCATCTTTCCAAGCTTCAGTTCCTTAAACTATAAAATTTGGATAATAATATGAATTTCACATGTTTGTTCTTAGGACTAAGTGACATGGAATATTTAAGCATCTGACACTAAGAATGGGAGAAGTTGTGGTCATCATCATGGGCATGAACATCACCATTTCTCTGAGGCCAACAGCTAACAGCCTAGTGCCCAGACCCATGCCCTTCTGGCACCCCTTCCTTCCAGAACACTTCCCTACCTCTCTACTTAGTCTTTCTCTCTCTCTCTCTTTTTTATTAAGTTCAATTAGCCAACATATAGTACATCATTAGTTTTTGATGTATTGTTCAATGATTCATGAGTTGTGTATAACACCCAGTGCTCATCAGATCACATGCCCTTCTTAACACCCATCACCCAGTTACCCCATTGCCCCACCTTCTCCCTCCCTTCTGCAACCTTTGATTTGTTGCCTGTAGTCTAGAGTCTTTCATGGTTTTTCTCCCTCTCTGATTTCTTCTCATTCAGGTTTCCCTCCCTTCTCCTGCCATATTCCTTATATTCCACAAATTAGTGAAACCATATAATAATTGCCTTTCTCTACTTGACTTATTTCACTTAGCATAATACCCTCCAGTTTCAACCATGTTGATGCAAATGGTAGGTGCATCCTTTCTGATGGCTGAGTAATATTACATTGTATATATGGACCACATCTTCTTTACCCACTTATCTGTTGGAGGATATCTCAGCTCCTTCCACAGTTTGGCTATTGTGGACATTGTGCTATGAACATGTACCCCTTATTTTCACTGCATCTGTATCTTTGGGGTAAATACCCAGTAGTGAGATTGCTGGGTCATAGGGTAGCTCTATTTTTAAGATCTTAAGGAACTCCATTCTGTTTTCCAGAGTGACTGTACCAGCTGACATTCCCACCAACAGTGTAAGAGGGCTTCCTTTTCTCCACACCCTCACCAACATTTGTTGTTCCCTGTCTTATTAATTTTTGCCATTCTCACTGGTGTAAGATGGTATCTCATTATGGTTTGATTTGTATTCCCTGATAGCTAGGTATGTTGAGCATTTTTTCATGTGTCTATTATCCTAATTCCCAAACCAGGCAAAGATCCCATCAAAAAGGAGAATTACAGACAAATATCTCTGATGAACATGGATGCCAAAACACTCAACAAGATCCTAGCTAATAGGATCCAACAGTACATAAAAGGATTATTCACCACGTCCAAGTGGGTGAATAATGGGATGCAAGGGTGGTTCAACACTTGCAAATCAATCAGTATGATAGAGCATCTCAATAAAAGAAAAACAAGAACCATATGAGTCTCTCAACTTATGCAGAAAAATCAACGGACAAAATACAATATCTGTTACTGATTAAAACTCTTCAAAGTATAGGGATAGAGGGAACATTCCTCAGTATCATAAAAACCATCTATGAAAAGACCACAGTGAATATCATTCTTAATGGGGAAAAACTGAGAGCTTTTCCTTTAAGGTCAGGAACACTACAGGGATGCCCAATCTCACTATTGTTCAACATAGTGCTGTAAGTCCTAGACTCAGCAATCAGACAACAAAAATAGATAAAAGGCATCCAAGTTGGCAAAGAAGATATAAAACTCTCCCTCTTCACAGATGACACGATACTTTATGTGGAAAACCCCAAAGACTCCACTTCCAAATCACTAGAACTCATGCAGCAATTCAGCAATGTGAAAGGATACAAAATCAATGCACAGAAATCAATTCCTTTTCTATACACTAACAGTGTAACTGTAGAAACAGAAATTAAGGAATCAATTCCATTCACAATAGCAACAAAACCCATTAGATAATTTGGAATAAACCTAACCAAAGAGGTGAAGGATTTATACTCAAGAAATTACAGAATACTTATGAAAGAAATTGAGGAAGACACAAAAAGATGGAAAAACAGTCCATGCCTATGGATTGGAAGAATAAACATTGTTAAAATGTCTATCCTGCCCAGAGCAATTTACACTTTCAATGCCATCACTATTAAGATACCATTGGCATTTTTATTTTATTTTATAATTTTTTTAAGAGCTGGAACAAACAATACTAAAATTTGTATGGAACTAGATCTGGAGTTTTCTTTGCAAAAACAGTTTTAACACCATATTCAATGTTTAAAATAGGTATGTGGTTATCAGCTCTTTTTTTAAAGATTTTATTTATGTATTTGACAGAGAGAGAGAGAAAGAGAGAGAGAGAGAGAGAGAGAGAGGAGAGAGAGAGTTCACAAATAGGCAGAGAGGCAAGCAGAGAAAGAGGAGGAAGCAGGCTCCCTGCCAAGCAGACAGCCCGCTGTGGAACCCCGAGACCATGACCTGAGCTGAAGGCAGAGGCTCAACCCTCTGAGACACCCAGGCGCCCCGGTTATCAGCTCTCTTATTTCTTTGGTTGGAGCTTTGGTTCCCTAACGTCTTTCAACGAATTTGTCCATTTTATGTAAGTTATATGATTTATTGGAATAACATTGTTCATAATATCTATGGAAACCCTTTAGTATCTATGGAATCTATACTGATGTTACCTTTCTTATTCTTGGCATTGGAATCTGTGTTTTATCTTGTTTTTCCTGATCAGTCTGGCTAGACTATTATCAATATTACTCATCTTCTAAAAAAGAAACCCAATCACTATGAGATTTCTTAGCTTTTATCATCATGCTATCAAATGTACTAATCTTTGTAATCCCACCCAGTGCTTTTTTCATCTAATATAGTTTTCATCTCTAGAAGTTAGATTTCTTTCAGAATTCTCCTATATGCTCAGTCTTTCCTGTTGCTTCTTAAACATAGGGAATATAGTTATAATTTTTTAATTTCTGTGCTTGCTTATTCCATTATCTATGTGTTTCTCAGTTGGTTTTAACTGGGTGATGTTTCTCATGATGGGATATATCTTCTCAGTTCATTGCATTCCTGGTAACTTTTCACTGGATGCCAGACATTTTGACCCCTACTGAGTGTCAGGTATTTTTGAATTCCTAATAAATACTCTTAAACTGTTTTTCAAAAATGTAGTTAAGTTACTTGTAAATAGTTTGACTCTCTTATATTTGACTTTTAAGTTTTTAAGTTGGGCCAGATGAGAGCAGCATTTCGGAATGGAAATGGAAACAGGAAATATCCCTGGCCCTGGGCGAGCTCCGAGAATGGTTCCATCTAACCCTTCCACTTGTCTTCCTCCTTTCCCAAACTTTGGTGCTTTCTTCACACAATGCAGTCATCAATGCTCATCTGAGACTTGCATGGAACCTTCTGCAGACTTCCAGAGCTCTCTTTCCCCCAGTACTCTGCTCTATGAACTCCAAAAATTTTGGCCTGTGTCTTACTCAGTTTGGGCAGCTATAACTGAGTATTGTAGATGCGTGGCTTAAACAACAAACATTTATTTTCATAGTTCGGGGGGCTGAAAGTCCAAGATCAGGGTGCCAGCCTGGTCAGGTTCTCAGTGAGAGCCCTCTTGCTGATGTATAGTTAGTTGGCTGTCTTCTCATTGTGTCCTCACATGGTGGAGAGAAAATATCTCTGTCTCTTCCTCTTTTATAAGGGCATTAATCGCATCATGAGAGCTTCATGCTCATCACCTAGTTACTTCCCAAAGGCTCCACTTCCAAATACCATCCCATTAAGGGTTAGGATTTCAACACATGACCTTGAGGGGACCCAAATGTCGGGGGCGGCGTGATCCGCCCTCCCCCGCCATGCTGCAAGCTGCCAAAAACTATGGTGGAGGTACCCATAAATGCACCCTGTGGGCTGGGGCAATATGTCCTTTGTGTCCCTGGGACGTGCACTTGGGCAAGTGCTCATCCAAGGTGTGAGAGCCATGCCAATCCTTATGAAGCTTAATAATTGTAGGATTGTGGGGGCACAACATACTTACTTTAAAACTTAGTAAAACCTTTACCAACATAAGCAGCTTGGATATTGCAACCTCCTGTTTGTGAGACCCCTCATTCACCCCCCTATGCTAGGGAGCAGTGAAACATTCTAATGAGATGGGGGTTTGCAGGAACCATCCTGTTCTCATGGGACATGTCTGCTGTGACCAATCATTCTATAGATTAGGGTATAGTGAGCACATCCTGTTCTCACGAGCACATCCTGTCTCACATGGACCCTCTAAAAACACTATTATCACTATTGTCACTCAAGATTGATGATCCATCACTTAAAGAAACTCTTTGATCATATGGTTTTCATCTGAAAAAAATATGTAACTCTCTGCTATAAATAAAGATCCCTGAGAACAGTGTTTTCAGGAGATCCCTACATGAAGTTTGGTCTCCTCATTTTCACTGACTCCTTCCTCCATCCTCGGACCCTAACTGTTGCTGGGGCCGGCCCCCAGCACCCAAACATTGTCCATGGCAGCCACCCAGACTCAACTTTGTCTCTTCCACCAGGGGAAACCACTAGCTTCCCCTGTGTCCTCATTTCATGTGGCGGCCTGATCACTTTGTGAACAGTCAACTGGGACAACTGCGGGGCTCAACTCATTGGGCTCAACTCATCTCTCCCAAATCACTGTCTTTTGTTGCCTGATGTCCAATATCTTGGAAAACATTATTCCATGTAATTTGTCTAAGTTTTTAGTTATTATGGTGGGACAATAATTTTGGTCTCTGTTACTTCATCCTGATTGGGAACAAAGGTCTGTAACTGATGTATTTCTATTTTATAACTCTAATTCAATCCAATAAATTTCTTATGCCAGGAAATCAATACATTGAGGAGACATCCAATGTGGTATCATTTGTAATAGAAAAAAAATAGGGTTAAAACTACACATCCAAAAATAGGTGAGTGAACATTTGACAATAATGGTTATAAAGAATATGTGAGTAGATGGTGACAGAGCTATCAAATAATAGTAAGTGTTTTAAAAGGCAGGTACTTAATCCATTAAGATTTGCATACAAAACTCAGAAAATCCAGCGAACAGTGGTTTAGATATACAAGAATCAATTTTATTTTCTTCACCTAAAAAGAAGTCTGGAGGTAAGAAGCTTCCTATATTTTGCAGCTGGATAATGTTAGTGAGAGAACCCTTGTGATTCTCTCATCCTTTTCCTTATGGTCTCAAGATGACTTGCCCAATTGCAGACATGACATTTGGATTCATGGGGTTTGGGGTGAAGGGAATGTATCTTTGTCATTCTATCCCTTTTGTTAGGAAAAGAAGTTTTTTCACAAAAGCTCCTCAGCTGAGTTTCCCTCATGTCTCACTGGACAGGACTACATTTTGTGATTGTCCTCACTGAAAAGGATTCTGGGAAAGGAAGAAATGGCACTGTCATTTGGGCTTGGACTGCCTCAAACAAATGTCGTCAGCAAGAATATAGTTTTATCAGCAAAGAAGGGGGAAATAGTTAACCAAGTATTATCTGTCACGATAAAACTGTATGTAAAGCATAATATTAATGAGAAGAGAAAAAAGAAGATACTATCATTTAGTCATAGAAAAAAATAGAAATATCTGGAAGCCGTCAATGAAATTTTCTCCATAGTACGGGAGGAACTAAAGGGTAATCATTTTCTTCTTTCTACCTTTCTCTGTTTATGAATTTTCTCTGATGAACATGGGTTACTTTGGAAACTCAGAAAACAGGGATGACTCCATCAGGGGTTTTCCTGGATATAAAGGAATCCACAGTGGAACGGCCTCTTGACTGAGAAAAGGATTCTCTGTTTCTCACTCAGCTTCTACCACCTTGCCGCTCATGTGGAGGCCTCAGAAACAATTTTGGACTCCAAGAAAGTCTGGTGTGTAATAGGTGAATCAGAAAAGCTGGGGGCAAACCCCATCCCCAGACTAGAGACTTCGGTGCTTCTGACTTGTCCTCTTCCCCCATCCCCAAGCAGAGTGTGCTGCTGAAGGCACTTTACAGTCTGGCAGACCTAAATTGGGATCTTGGCTGCTTCCAACAGCTGCCTGACCTTGAATAAGTCATTTTGCTTCCCTGAACTTCAGTATCCTCATCTTTAGAGTGGAGATACCTTGATTCTTGGGGGATTACACAAAATGATACCTGTGAAGTGCTGGGCACATAGAGATACTTAATAAATGCGGTCCATACCCCTTTTCCTTTCCTAACCCCAGGAGACTCCTACCCTCAAAAGTGCTGCTCTTGGTTCCAGAGTGCATTAGCTAACCACCTTCCACTCCACCTGTGACTCTGTCCTTCTACCCACCCCAATCTGCCTCATGGCTCCCTGCCTCTGGTCTTCCTTGTATGTGATCAGGACACTAGGTTCAGCATTGGTTGGAACAGCCTGTGTGGTCAGACAAAACTATGTACAAAATCCCAGCTCCCCACAGGCTCCTTAATACTCTGAGTTTCCATTTCTATATTTCTAAAGTGGTGATAATAATGCTGCCCAGATATCAAGTGTCTGGCCCATAATGACTACACACACACACACCAATAGTAAGTATTATTTTGATCTAGGGAACACGGGTACATTTTACAGAGAGGAAGCTGAGGCTCTGGGAAACTATGTGGTTTGGCTAGGCCAAAGGGACCACATCTGTCTGACTACAAATCCTTGGGTCTTCACCAGTGCACCAGTTGCTTCCCCAGAGGCTGTTCACTGGAGCCCTTAGGTGCTGAGCTGAAGGGCGGGGCCCTCCCTGGGCTGCCAGTCTGAGGGCTCTGCTGGTGCTGCCTGGCATCAGAGATGCCTGGGAAGGCAAGGTTCCAGCTTGGGGAAAATGGGCTGATCAGAGCGTGAGGGCTTATCAAGAGCAAGGAAGGCAGCCTGGACAGCCCCACAGACCTTCACAAGGAAACGTAGGGCAGGTAAGGGCTGCTAATGCATTGTAATGAAGACTGGAGATTCTGGAGGAGAGAGGGGGGTATGGTTAGAAGCAGGAGGGTGGAGGGGCAAAGAGGTATTTTAGAGAACACAATGTTGATGTCAGAAGTATTTGCTTTCAGTTCAGTGCAAGAAAGGATTTGGGGAAGGGCAGTCAAGTCTACCAAATCACAAGCTACCTTGTGAGATAGTAATCCTCCTCTCCTTAGGCATATGTGAACAGGAGTTGGAACATCCTTTGGAGGGAGGCTTCAGAGAAAATGTGTGTCCTGGCAGGGATTAGATTCTCCAAGATCGCCTCCAGTCCCAAGGTTTGGCAAATCACCTACTACCTAGACATAGGATCTCTGTTGGACTGGGATTGCCCTCCTTGGCTGGGAGGGGAGGACCAGGATTGGGAGTACTTCGGTAGAGTCTTACTCTGAAGGTGGCATCTGCCTGCAGTGCTTGGGAAGGCTGTTTGTTTATGGTATCCATGCTCGATGTGCTCTAGTAAGGCGGGTGAATGAAGGTGAAAGCCTCCTCAGCCCAGCTGTCAGGGGCCCCTGAGGCCACGTTCCAGGTTCCTCTCTGACCTGCAGATTCTGCCTTCACTTTCTATCCCTTTCCAATCTAGTCACACTCTTGCCTGCTTTGGTGGTCCTCTCTCATCTGTCTGTCTGTGTACACTGATCCTCCCTGGTCTGCTTCTAGGTGTCTGGTCTATGCCCTAGTCCATACTTGCTGCCCTTAGATGGGGATCTGCCACTTCAGACCCCTCCTTACATCTGCTCTGTCTTTGGTCTCCCAGCATTCTCTGGATTCCACCAGGCTCCCGTGGCTCATTCCACCAGTCCCCTGGTGCAGCAGACCCAGGTCCTCAGAATGCCCTGGTTGTCGTTGTGCACAAGCAATGCTCCCCTGGAGGCTTCCAGGGGCTGCTGGATGCAGCAGCAGGAGGATGTGTGGGAAAGATCCAGCCCTGGCATTGTCTGTCCCTGACTTCCTATCACTGTGCCCGTTCCCTCGTGCACCTTGCTGGGAGGACAGAGTCCATGGAAAGGAGAGCAGAGGGGACACATGGGCTCAGGGAGGGCCAGCATATGGCTGTGTCACTGTGTGCAGAGCAGGCAGCAGCAGCCTTAGGAGCATGGCTGGTGTTGTTGTCTCCCTGCATCTGCTTGGCCTAGAGGGCTCCCTGCACCCAGCTTCACTCCCCCTGTTTTCTGGCCATGATTCCTGCCCTTCCTCTTCCCTTTCATTTCAACTTCTACCCTGGAGGAGGCAGAAAACAAGAGAGCAAGTGAGAGAGTATGTGATGGGGAGAAAACAGGAGGACCTCTTCCCACATAAGTCAGTCCAACTCCATTCTTGGCAGAGATGCTCCAAGAGGCAGCATCACCTGGTGCTTATGAGCCCAGGCTCTGGAGTCGGCTATAGCTATGACCCTGGGCAAGTTGTGTCTCCACTCTCCTCGCTTTTCGCGTGGGCACAGCAATAACTCCCACTTGTAAGGTGGCTAAGCTCAGGTCTCGTGCTCAGCTTGTGCACATTCTGGTACAGCTTTTCCTGTTTCCTGTGGCAGGTATTTGTTCTGATCAGAGGGGGTGTCCATATTTACTATCAAATGTTTCAGCTCTCACCCAATTACAATGCAGTGAAGCACGTGTTACAGCACCTGGCCCATAGCGAATTGCTAAAAGAACAAGAATAATATTTTATTATATTAAAGTATTAAATAGTAATAATTATTACCCTAATTATTAAATTATTATAGTATTTAAAACAGTGTTTTGTTTTATTATTATCATTTAGTGGCTAGGAAAAGAGTTGAGAGAAATGACAGAGATTTGTAACCCTTGGTGCCAACTCTTAACCTTTTTCCCTCAACCTATTTGTGCCCTGGTTTTTCCCAAGGGACACATGATTTCCAGACACAGATATTTCTCCAGATCTCTGATAAATTGAAAGGGAAAGTATAGGGACAGAAACAATGTCTGTAATATTTTCCTTCTTTTTTTTCTGGTCCCTAGGATCTCTCTGCAGATCATTCAGCAAGCAGTGACAGGGTCTTCCTACGTGCTTGACTCAGTAATGAGGGTACAGTGGGAAACCATTAAATTGTGCATGGTGAAACTGAGCTGCTAGTAGGCTGTGTCTGACTCAGAATCCCAGTTTTCTTGGGCTCACCTTGAGCTCGCACAGAGGCCAAGGAGCTGAGCAGCTGGTAGCCAGGAATTCTGGGTCCTAATCTGAACTCTGGGACAAGCTCCCACTGTAACCTGAGATCTGTCTCCTTCCTATGTCTCCTCTCTGCACATGGCATCTTGGGTCACTGGGAGGCTTTCTGTTTCAGCCCTTGCAGTGATCAAAGATCCCACCAACCTGCCTTGGAGCCTGGTGACCAAAACTGAGTCACTTTAAGGAGTGAAGCCAAGATATTGGTCTAATTCTCTTGGATTTTTCCCTGTAGACAAGGGAACTGCTGAAGGATGGAAAGAGTGGCCCAGTCAGAGTTTTATTTTAGAAAGAGCACTCTGGAGGCTAGTGCAGAGAATGGGCTGGGTAAGGACCCAGCTGGAGGATGGAGATAAAACCAGGTAAGAGAGAGGGTCTAAGTGTCTGAACCAGACAGTGGCAGTGGGATTGGAGAGGGACAGGTGGGTGTGAAAGGCATTTTGAAGGTGGAGTCAGATAGAATGTGGGGAGATGGGAAAGGAGCAGAGAAGATTTTCTCAACTTTCTGATTGGTATGACTGTTCACCTCAGAGATACTATTGATTATTCTATGTGTGTGTGTGTGTGTGTGTGTGCGCGCGCGCGCACGTGCGCACCTATACCCATATATCATATAGTTAAATTACACCCAACACAAAATCCTTTGCCTTCATATTTGCCTTTCCCCCTAAGAATCAAAAACAGAAAACATTTCAGTAAATTGAGGACTCATATTAGTTGAGTGAAGTTATGGTTAGCTATGGTTTTGCTACATATAGAAAATCTTATTGCTGTAGAATGAATGATACTCCATTTCTCCTATATACTCCATCTCTGAACCTCAGTTTCTCATCTATGAGGTAGGGACAATGATCCCTATCCTATACATCTCATAGAGTCATCATGAGGCTCAAAGAGAGAATGAATGTCAAGGTATATTGTAAGCTACATCTCAAAACCCAAATTCTATATTTTTGGCCTAAATAGAGTCACAGAGGCCAGGTTCATCATGGTAGATAATGATGTCTCCCTTTGTTCTCCATCACATGGGGCTTCTGGTTGTAATCCTGAGAGGCAATTTTTTCCCCAGGAAAAAAAATGTTTTCCCCTCAAGAGAGTCAGGGGAAGGATGATGGGGAACCAAGGTTTCAGGGAGCCTGAGTTTGTTTCTTTCTTTTTAAAAAGAAAAGATTTTATTTATTTATTTGACAGAGAGAGAAACACAGCCAGAGAGGGAACACAAGCAGGGGAAGTAGGAGAGTGAGAAGCAGAGTTCCCGCCGAGCAGGGCTCCATCCCAGGACCCGGGGATCATGATCCGAGCCGAAGGCAGATGCTTAACGACTGAGCCACCCAGGCATCCTGAGCCTGAGTTTCTGACCCAAGATCCTGATTATGGAACAGCACCCTTGGGCACATTTTGCTGGTTTATAGACAGCTTGTTCCCGTTGCCCTCAGCCTCCCTGCATGGATAAACCAGGTTAAACTAACATAAGATAATTAGAATCAGTCCATCCATGGGCTATGTGTGAAAAATTAAAAGTAGAAATGGCATCATGTTTTCCCACTCTTGACCCCAAGGTGGAGTATTCTCACCTTGGGTCCTTGGGAAACTACCTCTCAGGAAGAATGTCACATGGTAGATATTTTTATTCCTATCTTACAGATGAGGAAACAGGCTTAGGAAGTAAGCCAGCAGCTTACTAGATGACTATATTTACCAAGGTCACATAGCAAGTAAAGCCAGAGCCAGGACTGAAGTAGAATTCACTATCTCTAAACCCCATGCTCTTTTCCCCTGGGGAGAGAATGTGACTTAAAAAGACCCTTAGTGGGGCACCTGGGTGGCTCAGTGGGTTAAAGCCTCTGCCTTCGGCTCAGGTCATGATCTCAGGGTCCTGGCATCGAGCCCCACATCGGACTCTCTGCTCAGCAAGGAACCTGCTTCTCCCTCTCTCTCTGCCTGCCTCTCTGCCTACCTGCGATCTATCTTTCTGTCAAATAAATAAATAAAACCTTTAAGAAAAAAAAAAGACCATTTGGTGAAAGGTAGGGATTTAATAATAAAAAAAAAAGATAGCTATTGGATAATGTCTCTTAAGGTTCTGGAAAAGTGCCTAGCATATAGGAGGTTCAGAGTGTGTGCAGTCCTTTGGCCAAAGTCAAGAAACCATCTGATGTGTTCAATGTACACACAGGTTCTTGTGCAGATTTATTCATGATGTTCTAAAGAACAAGCAGACTGGAGAACAAGTGGGTTGCATCAGATAAATTGGTGCCAGGAGAAGGAAAATACTGACAGCATCAAGATTGCTACCATTCCCCAAGCACCAATGATGCACATGATGTCTCTTCAGTGAGGTTGTCCTTTCCCTGTTCTCCATGAAGAAGCTGAAGCTGAAGCTCAGGGAGGTTAAGTTGAGAAAGAGCTGAGAGTCTGTAAGAAGCTAAAAGAAAGAATGAAATACTGGCTGTTACGGGAAGAAGCAACAGAGGGTGGGCATATGGGAGTGTAAAAATTGATTATGGGCTTCAGGCATGAAGGGGTACTTCTCAGGAAGTTTGCTTGCATAGCTTGGACCTGATTCTCAGTTGTCTGTGTAGAAAACCATCCAGAAATGCAGTTAACATTCACTATGCACCTACCCTTTGGTTGGCCTTCTGTGTGATGCTTTTCATGCCTAAACGTCATTCCTTAATATCATATATCATAGATATCCTGTTCTTGCAGCAAACTTGTAGCTAGGAGAAAATTATCCTCATTTTGTACTCAAGGAATTTGTTCCTTTCTTTTTCATTTAGAGGAAGTAGTCTCAAAGGGGTACATGGGTAGGGAAAGTGCTTGCTCAAGGTCATTCACTCAATCCATTATAGAGCCAGGACTTAGAATTCAATGTTCCTTCCAACACACCATGGCCTGAGAGGGGGCATGTGGGTAGCAAAGAGATGGCCCAGGCTGGGGCAGACTGAAGGTAAAATTAAAGTGGAAAATAAATTGATGTCTTCAACAGGACAAACTAAGTTTTCTCACTGTAATTTTCCAAATTGCATAGAAGTTGTATGCCAATATTTATCTCTAAATGCCTGGCTGTCTTACTAAGGAAAAGGGATGCTAAGAGGAAATAGAGGTCAGCTAACCCAGTGCTTTCATTTTACAGCTGAGGAATTGGAGGCTGAAATGGGTAATTACTGGTTGGTCAGAGACAGAGCCTGGACCAGTTATGGAAGCCCTTTCCTCTTCACAGATTTCTTGAGAGTAGTGGCAATGGCCAAGAGCAGGTAAAATGTAATGTCATGGGGACCTGGGTGGCTCAGTTGGTTAAGCGTCTGCCTTCAGCTCAGGTCATGATCCCAGGGTCCTGGGATGGAGCCCCACACTAGGCTCCTTGCTCAGTGGGAAGGCTGTTTCTCCCTCTCCCTCTGCAGCTCCCCCTGCTTGTGCTCTCTCTCTTTCTCTCAAATAAATAAACAAAATGGGCTGTCATGTTGAGGGGGCTCATGGTGTCTCATCATAACTGGACACTGACCACTACTACTCTAATCCCATCAGTAACCCTTACCTTGGTGCATAGCTTAGCTAGTTCTCTGTCTGAATTTGTTCCTTTCTTTTTCATTTAGAAGTACAACATGATGCAAGAGCCTAACCAGTCCTATGTGATTGAATTCATCCTTCTGGGCTTTTCATTCAACCCCAGGACTACTCCTCTGCTCTTCTCAGGTTTCCTGATGACCTACCTATTGATTATTCTGGGCAATAGCTTAATCACCATCCTCATCTGCCTGGACTCACACCTCCACACACCCATGTACTTCTTTATTGGCATCCTTTCCATGTTGGATCTGGGATATACCACAACAACTGTGCCCCAGATGTTGGCACATCTAGCCAGCCAGAAGAAGACCATCTCTTTTGCAAGCTGTGTGGCCCAAATGTACATTTTCTTAGTGCTAGGCATCACTGAGTCATGGCTCTTTGCCATGATGTCTATAGACAGGTATGTGGCCATATGCCACCCACTCAGGTACAAGGTCATCATGAGCCCACGGCTATGTGGGTTAATGGTCATTTTCTGTGGACTCTGGGGTATCATCTCTGCTCTTATCTACACTGTCTTTGCCATGCGTCTGCCATACTGTGGCCCCAATAAGATCAACCACTTCTTCTGTGAAGTCCCTGCAGTCTTAAAGCTGGCTTGTGCAGACATCTCAGTCAATGACTGGGTAGACTTCATTCTCGGCTTTAGTGTCATTCTGGTCCCACTGTCCCTTATCCTTGTCATTTATATCAACATCTTCATTGCCATCTTGAGGATCCGTTCAGCCCAGGGGCGACTGAAGGCCTTCTCCACCTGTGTCTCCCATATCACTGTGGTCCTCATGTTCTGTGTGCCAGCCATGGTCATGTATATGAAGCCTGGCTCTGAGGCCTCCCTGGAAGAGGACAAGAAGTTGGCCCTGTTCTACAATGTCATCTCTGCTTTCCTCAACCCTATAATCTACAGCCTCCGGAACAAGGATGTGAAGAGCGCTTTCCTCAAGGTGGTAGGCTGTGGCAGGGCCCCCTGGAAGGATAGCTGAGGGGCAGAGAAACAAGATTCATGATGCACAGTTAATGCCTTAAACGCTTAATTGACAGACTAGTCACCATGAAATATCTCATAGACGTGTCAATCTTTCAGGTTTCTTTTGTTTTAGAGTCTCAAGAGGTAACAAAAGAAGGGGTGTCTGAGCCATTAAAGTCTTTTACTGAGAAAAAAAGGAATGGGCTTTGGGGTATGCCTTGTGGCTGAATCTTGAGAAAGGTTCATTCTCCTCTGGAAACCACACACATGGTGTTAGGTTAGCTGGAGGGAAGGGTAAGGGCACTGACACTGGAGGATTCCTGGCCTGGGGAGGAGGAGTGAGTGAACATCATTAAGGGACCTAGGGGTGTGGTGTGCTTGCTTTGGACATGCAGATTGGAAACAAGCTGGGATGGTTGGAGACTAGATGTGATCAGCTGCACTGATCTCCCTGAGACCTCCCCCTGAGACCCATCTTAGGTCATTCTGTTCCTCTTTCTCTCTTTCCTAGTAAACTGACCACTTTGCCTTGAATGTGCCATACTCTTTCCCATTTCAGGGCTTCCACGTATGGTCTTTGCTCTCACTTCACCCTTAACCCCACCCCACCTCCATCCTACCCCATTATGACATTGGCTCCTGTTCACCTGTCAGATCTTGGCTTAAACTGCAGTTCCTCAAGCTTTCTTTTGAGCCTCCAGAGTGAGACTTCCAAAGTACCCTGAACCTTTCTCTCATAATAAGGGCATGTGGTTCAACATCTGAGTTCTCTGCTGGATAGCAACTTCTATGAGGCGAGACCTTGATTGTTCTGTTGCCTCTTAGCATCCTGCCCCATGTGCCCACATTCTAGCCTTCAACAGATATTTTATGAATGAAGGGATAGACACTTCACAGGAAAGGCCAGAGAGGGCAGATGAAGCCAGTAAGTGGGAAAACTGACGAATTGGAGCAGCGAAATATAGGAAATCATGGCAGATACAAAAAGGGGAGGAGATAAAAAGGATTACATGTTGTTTGGTTATAATCATATGGAAAATTTTCCAAAAGCTTGCTTTTATTATTAATAAACATAAACTGAATCAGTGGGATAATATTCTTTGCCTATTAAACTAGCAAAATTTAGAAAAATGGTGATACTCAATGCTGGGAAGAATGCAGTGAGACTGACACCCATACGTATTGCTGAAAAGAATGGCCTTCATTCTACCTTTCTAGAATAGTTCTTCCACATAGTAGGCACTCAAAATATCTGTTATATGAAGAGTATAATACTAATAATTATGGTTCTATTTATTCAATACTTATGTATCAACACAGTTGTTAAAATTTTACATATATTATTTAATAAAAACACCAATAATTAGAAAGCATGTAACAATAGGTATCGTGAAACTTCACAATATTTTTAAGCTTGGGTCCAGAAATTTCACTTCTAGGTCTTTGTCTTAAGAACAAAATCAGAAATGCAGACCAAGTTTTCTGTACAAATATGTTCATCAGAGGGTTATTAGAAGTAGCAATATATATGACATATCAACTTTATTAAATGCTATGTAATCAATACTGTGTATCATGTTTTGAAGCAATATTTAATTATATTGAAAAGTGTGATATAATGTTAGAAAAAATCAAGATATAAATTTATGTACATAAAGTTAATCCAAGCTTTATAAAATATTCACACATTCATTTTTAAAAGCCTGAATGGATACATGTTAACATGTTAACATGGGATATCTCCAGGTAGTAAGATAATGAGTGATTTTTATTTTATTTCTTATTTTCTCTACCCTCTAAAATTTCTATAATCAGTATATATTGTCTTTGTAGGAGAAAGAAATTTAGATTATTTGAGAAATACTTGCCTTGTCAGAGAAAAGAAAGTTAGCCATGATGATGGCATCAAACGTTCATTGACCAAATGCTAGGTCCTGTGGGTGCAGGCATGATAAGCTAAGTCCCACTCTAGTGGTGAGAGACAAGCACAAGACAAGGATGCTCTAAAGTACTAATTGTGCTGCTGGAAACATGTTCAAAGCTCTGAGGGAGTGATGAGGCCATGTTTGTGCTGGCTGCTGACAGCAGGAGTAGAAGCTTGATACCTGAAGAAGAGAGCAGGGTGCAGGGGTGGGGGGATCCCAGACAGAGGAGACAGGATATTGAAAGCCTAGAGACATGGAGCTTATGGAGAACAGGCAGGATGGCTGAGACACAGGTCCAGTCAGTGGAGAGCAGATATGACAGACAGGGTAAAGAACTTCAGCAGTGTAAAGAACTTAGGTTCTCCCCTAAGTCCTCTAGATGACTGTATTTAGTAAGGACCATTACCTGGAACTCTGGTCCTCTGAAACAGTCTACGATGAAAAGATATCTTGCCCATATAGCCTCAGAAACACTGATATCCTCTTCATCCTTCACAGGGCACAAGATTGGATATTAAAGACTCTGAGAAGACTGATAGTAATAAACCAGTAGATAAATGACCAATTAATAACAAGGAAAACATGGGCGTCTGGGTGGCTCAGTCGGTTGTGTCCAACTCTTGATTTTGTCTAGGGTCATGATCTCAGGGTCAGGAGATGGATCCCTGCCTTGTGCTCCATGCTTAGCGTGAAGTCTACTTGTTCCTCTCCCTCTGGTCCTCTTCCCTTTGCTCCCCCCTACTCTACTCATGCTGTCTTTCTCTAAAAATGAATGAGTGAGTGAATGAGTGAATGAATGAATGAATGAATATTAAAGAAAAAAAAACAAGGAAAACACCTATGCTAATTCTTTTAACACAATATTTACCAAACTTGTTGGATCACAGAACTTTTTCTTCCTAAAGAAACTAGAATTTTCTAAAAATGTACTTTGAGAAGTGCTAGAGTATGAATGGGTGGATTTGAGGGGGGAAATACAGAAAAATGTAAAGTGATTAAAATATGCCTCAAATGTCACCCCTCAGAGTTAACTATTCTTAACACCTTTGTGTATTGCTTTATGTCTTTATGTGCCATTTGTTACAATTAAGATCATATATAAAGATTGTTCTATAGCTTTTCATCATGACCTGTATGTCTCTTAAACATATATTTTCCAAGATTTTATTTTATTGTGCTTCAGTTTTTGTATTTTCTTTTGACCTGATTTCCAGTTTACTAATTTTTCTATTCAGTTGGGTCTAATATGCTTTGAAACCCAGGAATGAATTTTTAATTACAATTATATTTTTAATTCTAAATTTTTAATTTTATTATTTTTAATAAAATAATTGCTGAAATCCCCTATCTTTTTATTTAATCACAGTTATTTTAAGTCTGTGTCTGATCTACATCAAGAGCTAGATGTCCTTAGGTCCATTTCTTATTGCCTGTTTTTCCTCTTTTGGGTGAGTTCTTATCTTTTTGTTTGGTAATTTTTTATTGAATTCTAGACACTAAGTACAAGAAATCTAGAGCTAATTTGAGGCTCTGATTGATGCTGCAGTCCTTCAGAGTGGATTTACTTTTTGCTCTGGGAGGCACTCTGGGCAGTTGGAAAATCACTTTCAGTTATTCAGAGGTCGAGTTGATTCAAAGATGAGTCTTTGTATTTATGGATATATTTCTGGTTGCCTTTAACTCATAGTTCCCTAGAGGTCCCAAACTGAAAGTCTGTGATGTCTGCCTGGGTACTCCTCCTTAGACCATCCTAAGTCCAATTTTTGTCCTCCATTCCCTGAGCTCAGCTTCTCAATCTCAGTGTGGCCTATTCTTTTCACAGACTATCATAAGCACTCCCCTATGACGTGAATTAGCACTGAAAATGGTTGCTTTAGAGCAAATGACTAATTGTCTTATTTTTACTGTATTTTTCTAAACTGGGGTATAAGGACCATCTCTGTACGTACATCCTTAGTTGAATTTCTTTTTTTCAGTGAGCATCGTAGTTTGGGCTGGAATAAGTTTCCACTTGTCTTTTCTTCTAGGAATTTTATGGTATCGGGTCTTATATTCAAAATTTTGATCCATTTGAGCCTTTTCATTTTTTAAAAAGATTTTATTTATTTATTTGACAAAGAGAAACACAGCAAGAGAGGGACTACAAGCAGGGGGAGGAAGAGAGGGAGAAGGAGGCTTTCCACCAAGCAGGGAGCCGGATGCGGAGCTCAGTTCCAGGACTCCGGGATCATGACCTGAGCCGAAGGCAGACGCTTAATGACTGAGCCACCCAGGCATCCTGAGCCTTTTCTTTTTTTAAGGGTGCTTTTTAAGTTTTTATTTAAATTTAGTCAGTTAACATATTGTGTAATATTAGTTTCAGGTGTACAATATAGTGATTCAACACTTCATACAACATCCAGTGTTCATCACAAGCAAGTGCACTCCTTAACTCCCATCACCTATTTCACCCATATCCTCACCCACCTCCCTTCCAAGAAGATCAGTTTGCTCTCTGTAGTTAAGAGTGTGCTTCTTGGCACCTGGGTGGCTCAGTTGGTTAAGCGACTGCCTTCGGCTCAGGTCATGATCCCGGAGACCCGGGATCGAGCCCCACATCGGGCTCCCTGCTCGGCGGGAAGCCTGCTTCTCCCTCTCTCACTCCCCCTGCTTGTGTCCCCTCTCTGGCTGTGTTTCTCTCTGTCAAATAAATAAAATCTTAAAAAAAAAAAAAAAAAGAGTGTGCTTCTTGGTTGGCTTCTCTCTCCCACACACACTTTTAATGGTATTTTTGATAAGTGAAAGTTTTTAATTTTGCTGAAATCCAGTTTATTAATTTTTATTTTTCAAAACAGTATTTTTGTCATGAATTTAATTTATTTAATGTACATGGAAATACCAGACTATCTGTTTCTCCTCATGCCCATTTTGGTAAGCTGTATTTTTCAAGAATTTTGTCCATTTTATCTAGTTGTTGAATTTGTTGGCATAAAGTTGGTCAGAACATACCCTTATTACTCCTTTCATGTCTGTGAGACCTGTGTGATATCTCCTCTTTCCTCCTGTTAGCAATAATTTGTGTTTGCTTTTTTTTCTTCATCAACTGGCTAGAGAGTTATCAATTTTAATTGAACATTTTGAAGAATTATATTTTGATTTGATTTTCTTTATAGTTTGTCCATTTCTATCTCATTGATTTTTCCTAGTTTATTTAGGTGGAACCTGAGATTTTTTTAAAAAGGACTTTCATTTTTTTCTAACATAAGAACATGAAACTATAAATTTTCTAAGCATTGTTTTAGCTGCAGCCAGATTTTACTATGCTGTTTTTTCATTATCAGTCAGTTCAAAATATTTTCTTATTTCCTTTGTGATTTCCTCCTTGATACATGAGTTATTTATAAATGTGCTGTTTAACCTCTAACATTTGGGTCTTTTGCAGGTATATATATATATTTTTTTTTACTTCTAATTTAATTCCATAGCCTTCAAATAACATACTCTGTAAGACTTTAATATTTTGAAATTTTATAGCTCAGTGTAAGGTCTATACTGATAAACATTCCATATGCCCTTTAAATGAATGCTGTTTGAGTCTATATTGATTAATAAATGATAATTAGATTAAGAGGGTTGACATTGTTGTTCAGATATACATTTTTATGATTTTTTGTCTAACTGTTCCATCAAGTACTATGACAAGAGTATTACAATTGCCACTACTTATGAAATTGCCTGATTTTCACTTTAATTCTATAAGTTTTTGCTTCATATATTAGGTACATGTGCATTTATCATTGTGCATTTAAGATGCAAGTGTATTGGGGCGCCTGGGTGGCTCAGTTGGTTGAGCGACTGCCTTCGGCTCAGGTCATGATCCCTGAGATCCGGGATCGAGTCCCACATTGGGCTCCGTGCTCGGCAGGAAGCCTGCTTCTCCCTCTCTCACTCCCTCTGCTTGTGTTCCCTCTCCCACTGTGTTTCTCTCTGTCAAATAAATAAAATCTTAAAAAAAAAAGATGCAAGTGTATTACACTGTGTGGAAATTTTATCTCACTAATACTTAAAATAATCTTAATAGGACTCAGAGCCAAAAAAAAGTGACACATAAAAGAGAGTCTATGAAGAAAAAATATTTGGAAAAAGACTGAAAAAGAAATGATCTATAGCTTGCTTCAATTCAGTTTTTTGAGACCTTTTCCCCAGCCCATTATGAGAACTAATATGAAGATCTAAGAATTATTGCATTGTTGTGAGTTTGGTTATAGGAAGAGCTATAACATCAAAACCTTCAACTGACATGAAGTGTTCTTTTCTGGTGTGGCCCAGTACGCTTCAGCTTAAAAGACTTGACCCTAGAAGATCTTCTCTGTTATATTCAGTTCTATTTGATGCTTTCTGCTTAAAATTTTATCTTCTTCTTGGCTCCCAGGCAAATGTTATGGAATTCAGTGAGTAGTTCCATAGAGGCCAATCTAACCCTTGGCAGGCAAGCTGAGGTCCCCTCATGGAGAGGACAGAAGGTATAAATGGCTCTGAAAATGAATTGTCTGGAAGGACAAAGCTTCTCACCTTTATGTTTGGGTGTAAATAAAAATTGCTCAATACAGAGCAACTGAAGCTCTTGGGACCATAATGAGGTGTTCTAAATTCATGTCCAACATTGGAAAAAGAAGGAATATGTGCAATGGTGAGGGGGAGAGCTACAGTGGAGGGAAATTCTTTTTTAAAAGATTTTATTTATTTGAGAGAGAGATACAAAGAAGCATGAGCCAGGGCAGAGGTGGAAGGAGGAATAGGAGAGGGAGTAGACACTCCACTGAGCAGGGAGTAGACGATCCACTTATTTCACTTAGCATAGTACCCTCTAGTTCCATCCAGTGTTGCAAATGGCAAGATTTCATTTTTTTGATGGCTTAATAATACTCCACATATGGAGTATTATTACTCCATTATATACTCTATATATATATATATATGAAGTATATATATATACATATATATATATATGAAGATGTGGTATGTATATATGCCACATCTTCTTTATTTCTTTATCCATTCATCTGTCAATGGATATCTGGGCTCTTTCCATAGTTTGGCTATTGTGCACATTGCTGCTATAAACATTCAGGTGCACGTGCCCCTTTGGGTCACTACATTTGTATCTTTAGGGTAAATACCCAGTAGTGTGATTGCTGGGTCATAGGGTAGCTCTATTTTCAACTTCTTGCGGAATCTCCATATTGTTTTCCAGAGTGGCTGCACCAGCTTTCATTCCCACCAACAGTGTAGAAGGGTTCCCCTTTCCCCATATCCTTGCCAACATCTGTTGTTTCCTGACTTATTAGTTTTAACCATTCTGACCAGTGTGAGGTGGTATCTCATTGTGGTTTTGATTTGTATTTTCCTGATGATGAATGATGTGGAACATTTTTTCATGTGTCTGTTGGCCATTTGGATGTCCTCTTTGGAGAAATATCTGTTCATGTTCATGTCTTCTTCCCATTTCCTGACTGGATTTTTTGGGTTTTAGCTGTTGAGTTTGAGAAGTTCTTTATGGATTTTGGAATCTAGCCTGACAGGACATTAGCAAATATCTTCCCCCATTATGTAGGTTGCCTTTTAGTTTTGTTGTTCCTTTGCTGTGCAAAAGCTTTTTATCTTAATGAAGTCCTTGTAGTTAATTTTTGCTTTTGTTTCTCTTCTGTTTGGAGACATGTCTAGCAAGAAGTTGTGGCTGAAGGGTGCCTGGGTGGCTCAGTTGGTAAAGCGACTGCCTTTGACTCAGATCATGATCCTGGAGCCCAGGGATCAAGTCCCACATCAGGCTCCCTGCTAGGCGGGAGGCCTGCTTCTCCCTTTCTCACTCCCCCTGCTTGTGTTCCCTACCTGGCTGTGTTTCTCTCTGTCAAATAAATAAAATTTTTGAAAAAAAAAAAGAAGAAATCCTCTAGGATTTTGATGGTTTTCTGTCTCACTTTTATGTATTTCATCCATTTTGAGTTTATTTTTGAGTTTATTTTTGTGTATGGTATAAGAAAGTGATCCAGTTTTACTCCTCTGCATGTGGATGTCCAGGTTTCCCAGCACCATTTGTTGAAGAGACTGTCTTTTTTCCATTGGATATTCTTTTCTGCTTTGTTGAAGATTAGTTGACCATAGAGTTGAGGGTCCATTTTTGGGTTTTCTATTCTGTTCCATTGATCTATGTGTCTGTTTTTGTGACAGTTCCACACTGTCTTGATGATCACAGCGTTGTAACAGAACTTAAGTCCAGAACTCTGATACCTCCAGCTTTGGTTTTCTTTTTCAACATTACTTTGGATGTTTGGGGTCTTTTCTGGTTCCACACAAATTTTAGGGTTATTTGTTCCAGCTCTATGAAAAATGCTATCGATATTCTGATAAGGATTTCATTGGATGTGTAGATTGTTTGGGGTAGCATAGACATTTTAACATTTGTTTATCCAATCCATGAGCATGGAATACTTTTCCATCTCTTTATGTCTTCCTCAATTTTTTTCATAAGTATTCTATTGTTTTCAGAGTACAGATTCTTTACCTTTTTGTTAGGTTTATTTCTAGGTATCTTACGGATTTTGGTGCAACTGTAAATGGGATTGATGCCTTCTTTTTTCTTTCTTCTACCTGCATTGTTAGTGTATATAAATGCAACTGACTTCTGTGCATTGATTTTATATCCTGCCACTTCACTGAATTCTTGTATCAGATCCAGCAGTTTTGGGGTGGAGTTTTTTGATTTTTTTTTACATAGAGTATCATACTGTCTGTGAAGAGTGAAAGTTTGACTTCTTTGTCAAAAAAAACTTTGCCAAGTTGAGTGTCTTTTATTTGTTTTTGTTGTCTGATTGCCAAGACTAGGATTTCCAGTACTATGTTGAACAAGTGATGAGATCATGACCTGAACCAAGGGCAGACACCCAACAATCTGAACCACCCAGGCATCCCTCAATGGATCTTTGATGCCCTCAGGTATACTATAAATTCTTCAGGCTGGTCTACAAGACTCTCTATGATCCAGCCCTGATCATTTCTCCAGACTCATCTTCCTTATCTCTCCATTCCTACCTAACTCCCTTTACTCAAATACTCACTTTATGCTTTAATCAGTGGGGGCAAACATGAGAAGAGATTTTCCTAGACTCTGGAAAACAGAGCTAAAAGTGGGTGGGATAGACATAGAAATAGGAAGAGGCTAAAGTCAGGTGTGCCATCAGCTCAGCCTTCAATGGGACACACCAATCACTGGACAAGTGAGACAGCATTACCTAGTGAGATCAAGACACCTGACTCCTAGTCCTAGTTCTTTCTGTGTGGTTTTCCACAGCTTAGTTCTGGACACTATGCCTCAGTTTCCTCACATCTAAAATGTTGGTTTGGGAAGGCAGTACTTAATATCTTTCCAGTATAGATATTCTTTTTCTATGCAAGACCTAAATAAAGTTCAAATAAGACCAGCAGAGTAGCTAGAACTTGAGTCCTGATGTTGGCTTCCTAGCTGTACTGACATAGGAGGCCTCACTTAAAGTACCAATTTCCACACCCTTCCTGTAGTTCTAGTTCCCCCAAATCTTAGGTGTCCTTTAGAAAATATAGCCCTCCTCTGTAGTCACTCCTTGCTGATCCTCCCTGTGAGTAATGAGATCCCTCAGGATTGGAAGACTCCTGAGGTGACACTGGGATCTATTTGGCTACACCATTGGGACTCCACGTTTCCTGATACTATGGGCCTCATTAATATACCAGCCAGGTATCTCCCAGGGAGTTCCTGAGATGCAGCAACTTCTGGAGGTGGCTAAAATTGTATCCTCTTATATACCAGTGTATGATACCGGAGCTGTCCAAGGCAGTTGTGAGACATGAGTGTAAGGAGGGGTATGTACTAATTTGGGGATCAGAGTGGGAGGATAGTAAAAAGGTGTGAAGGACAAGACCCAAAGCCTGGGAAGGCTACTCACTCCAGATCCCTGTCAGCCAGAGCTCTAGAACAGGGTAGTCATCTGCAGCTAGTATGGATGCAGCAGAGACCAGTGACACAAAGTCCTTGGTGAAAGACCTATCTGAGTTGTGTTCTTTAATACTGTGAAACATTGGGAGAGTTACATTCTCTGAGTCTCAATTTCCTTTTTTCCTAATAATTCATAATTTTTGAAAAAGACTTCTTGTGAGAGTGAAATAATATAGCAGTAATAGCTACACTTTTTTTGAGTGCTAACTACTCTGCAGGCACAGTGTTAAGCAACTTTACATGTACTATTTTAATTAATCACCAGAACAATTTTTGGGGATGAATATATTATTATTACTGGTTTCTAGAAGAGGACATAGACACACAAAGTTTAGATAACTCTACCAAGGTCATTCTGCTAATTAACAATAGAGTCAGGATTAGAACCTGAATCTGATTCTAGTGCCATGCTCTTGACAATTATCCTATCTTTGATGTAAAATAACTGGTCTGTGGTAAGTGCTTGGTGAAAATAGGCTCCATCCTTGCCCCATCCCCTAGTTTAATGTCATTTCAAATGGCATAGACTAAGACTGGAAAAGAAGCATATTTGACGAAGATAATACCAAGGACTGTTCGTGCATTATTGATTTCACTTGTCCTATTTTCCACTCAACTTTGTGTATTTCAGCTAACAAATTGCCAAGAAGAAGATTTTGGTTGTGCTGGGAGTGGGTATCCTGGGTGGAAGCCCTCAGAGAAGAACACCTGCATAGTAGTCTTGAAAGAGAAAGTGATGGATAAACCATTGGTTTAAGAGTCTCGTCCTTGCAACAAACCCTTAAACCATCAGCATAACTTCACAAAGTCATTAATCCAATCTAATACCCATTCCCTGTGCTAAGAACTGGAAATAGAAAGGTAAGACATGACTCTTCAATTAAGGAATTCCACAAACCAGTGTGTGTACCCGCATATGTATGGGGAGTAACCGAAGCACATTAAAGGTGTTATCATAACCCAGAAGTATGGTGAGAATCACAAGAGATTTTACCAAGAGGAGAAAACAAGAGAAGGGCATTTCAACTGGGGAGTCATTTGATGATAATAGTAGTAATAATAACAGATGCTTACTGCTATAGGGTTACATATACCTAAGATAACACTTAATCATCATAAAACCTTCAAAGTAGATGTTATTCTCCCAATTTTACAAATGATGAAATGCAAGCATTTTTTAAAAATTTTTATTTTTAAGTAATCTCTACACCAAATGGTGCTTGAACTTACAACCCTGAGATTAAGAGTTGCATGTTCTACCAACTGAGCCTGCCAGATGCCCCCTACCTGAAATGAAGGTTTACTGAGGTAAATGGCTCTCTTGGTTGTGCTGTTGATAAGTGGCAGAGTTGGATTCAAACCTAATTTTCTTTGATCTCAGAGCCTCTTCTGCCTCCTTGGTACACACCATCTCATGGAAAACAGCTCTGTGAAAGGACCTGGAATATTTGGAGGATGGTGAACAAGTTGGTTTGTCTTCAGCTGGAGTCAGCAAACCCTGCTTGTAAAGAGCCAGTAAATATTTTAGGCTTTGTGGGACACATATGGTTTATATCACTGCTTCTCCACTCTTGTCATAGGCAAAAGCAGCCACATATATAATGAAAAATGTTTTTCAATCATGCTAAAATGCAAACCCATTCTTAGCTGGAAGGCCATATAAAAACATGAAGACTGAGCAAAAGCACAGGAAGTAAAGGTAGGGTGTCGGTAGGTAAAGATCAGATTCCCAAGGGCATTGAGCACTCTGATAAGGACTTTGGGCATCAGTTCATGGATAATAGGAGTCTTCAAAGGACTTTCAAGCAGGGCAATAGCATGGTCAGTCTGCCTTTTTGAACAGTCTCTCTGGCAGTGTGTAAGTTGGGATGAATGGAAGAAAGACTAGAACAGGAAAGATCAGGGAAGATTTTTTTGTTCTTCTTCAGTAGAAATATTCTTCCGGGATGTTTCTTGTCCACACTCCACCTTGGATCTTCTGTAAGCCTGCTGTGATTTACATACAGCAGCTACTTAACAATTTTTTAAGTAAAATTTAACAATCTTCCCTGATTGATTCTTAGAACATTCTCTCAAAGGAGAAAAAAAAATAAAGTATTTTCAACACAAAAACTTAAAGATTTAAAGCAGGCTTTATAATAATGTTCTTCCTTTAGCTTCTAGCCTGCTCTTTTTCCTAGGCTCTCCCTTTTCCTTCCTGACTAAAGCCTATGTGAGGCTTGCTCAGAAGGCAAGAGAGTAACCCCTCCTGGATACCAAGCATAACATACCGGGCATATTGCCTCAAAAATAAGCCAGTAAAACCTTTAAATTATCCTTTAAATGTTCACACTCCTGTTGACTAAGACTGTATTTCCACATTCTTTCAGGCTTCCTTGGTTCTCATTAATATCATATTACTTTGTTTTGACTCTAGATTGTGTTATGAGGTTGGGTACATAGTGAAAAGTCACCCCTAAAATCACAGATTCACTGAATCTTGGTATCACTGAGTTTTAGAACCTCAGGATATTTGTGGTAAAAGGGACTTTTAAAGTTGTACATCCTGACTTCATTTCCAAAGATGTGATAGTGCCCCTGAATGATATGGACTTATGACTTATGCTTGAACACTTCTGAAAATGGAGAGCTTATCATTTCACTCTCCCACTACCAGCAGAATATTTCATTATCAGACGGATTAATCACCAGAGGTTTTGTTTTGTTTTGTTTTGTTTGTAAATTGAGCTTAAAGCGTGGCCCTCCCCCCCCCACACCCCATCCTGCAACTTTCACTAATCATTTCTAATTTTTTGCTCTTAGAACATGGCACACATTTCCACCTTTCTCTGTAGGACAACTTTTGAAGTCTTTGGTGAGGTTTCTCTGGTTCCTCATAAATCCCATAGCTAAGCATTCTCAGTATCTTCCACTCTTCCCTAAATACCATGGTTTCATGGGTCCTTTACTGAAAAGTTCTTTTCTCTGTGTAGACAAACTCTGATTTGTCATTTTCCCTTTTAAATAGCAGGTTCAAAAATTAAAAGTTTCTCTGGGCAGTCCTTGGACTCTACCTAGTTAATAGCGGGTACTGACATTGTGGCCTGTGGGATGACTGTAGATGATGTCTGTCTGTAGGTGGTCTGGTCCAGTTCGTATTTGGAAACATGTGGAGAGCTATGTAAGTCCAAGGGAAAGCCCAAAATGAGCTTAGCACAATAGCTAGCTTTATAGGAAGCAAAGTTCAGCACTAAATATAGTTCTACAATACCTTGCACCACTGGCTTTCCCCCTCAGATGCCCAGCTCAAATTCAGTCCATTCATTTACCCAACATTTATAATGCCTACTCTATTCCAGGCACTGTTCTAGAATCTAATGGTACACAATAAATCAGGAAGATAAAAATCCCTGCATTCTTGTGAGGAAAACGGTTAAAATTCTTTTGTACATTAGAAGATGCTAACCACTATGAAGAAAGATAATACAGGAGATGGGGATAGGAAATATGGGATATTTTAGTTTAAAGCAGGATGGTCAGAAAGACTCAAGTCTTCCCTGAGAAAATTGAGCAAGTACTTGAAGGAGATGAGGGGGAAAGAGAATTTCTAGCAGTGAGAACAGTAAGTGCAAAAGCTCTGAGGTAAGAACATGCCTTGAATGAGGAGCAGCAAAAAGCTGGCTGGCTGGACAGACAGAGTGAGAGGTGGGAGGTAGGAGTTGGAGCCAGGGAGGTGACAGGGGGCCTTGGTTTTTCTTCTGGGCATTGCCTGAACCTGCTGGAAAGACTGAGAGGAGGATTTACATAGTATTTAAATGATCTGACCTACACTCTAATAGGATCACTGTAGTTACTGTGCTAAGAATAGACTGTAGGGGAAGAGAGTAGATGCCCTGGAAGTGGTTAGGAAATATTACAATAGTCCCAGCAAGAGAAGATGGTGATCTGGACCAGAGCAGTAATAGTGTAAATGATGAGAAGTGATCCTTTTTTGGGAGACATGTTTTAAAGAGCACTGGCAATATTGCTGATGTATTACATGGGAAAAAGAAAAAAGTTGGGTCTTTAAGTTGTTTAAAAAAAAAAAAAACCTCTTAACCACATTAAAGGATGGCATTGCCGTTAGCTGAGCTGTGAGAAGGGCAGGTTTATAGGGGATCAGAAGTTTGACTTTAGAAAATGTTTATTTTAACATGCCTGTTAGATATCCAAATGAAGATGGATGGGAAAGAGGCAATTGGATAGGTAAATTAAGAGAAGAAATCCAGGATGGAGATATAGTTAAGATTTATTGGCATTCACCAGTATTTAAATACTAGGTCATATATGCAATCAAAGTGAGGATTTATATTCCTGCTAGCTGCCATTCCATTGCATCTCTGACATGAGTATCAGTGTTATTATTCTCATCCCGCTGAGCCTGAGTCCTATCCCTGACTTCATATGGCATTATTTTAACCCAAATTGACAGCTCTCAGCCTTTTCACTGCCAGTACAATGTTCCAGATATTGAGATACTTATCCAGGGTTTTAGGGTCTCTTATGAAAAGACCTGACCATCTGCACTGCTGTGCAATATGTACTTTCTGCCCTCTACAAGTGTGATCACACAGGTTGCTTTTCTCTCACAATGTCACCTAACGTGGGCCTATTTTGTGCTTGGTAACTGCTAAACACTGCATGAAATCTAGTAGTGTAAGAGACATATTTTAGCTTCATGTGGTCAGAAGAGCACGGGACTAGAAAGTTTGAGTCTTACTCTCTGTCTGACCTTGGATGGCTGATTTTAAGAAATGAGAATAGTGATTCTGACCTCCATGGGTTGTGGTGATAATCTAGTGAAATCACATTTATTAGAATATTTTTAAGGGTGCCATTTTATAAATGACCATTTCTTTCTTTTGGGTCTGGAAAAAGGGTAGACCTAGCTGTCTGTGTTCTGCTGCAGTCATTTAGGAACTAGAGCAAGGAGTAAGAGAAAAGGACTTCTCAGTGACCTGTTCTGTCATCCAGGTCTGCCCAGGTGGGATCGAGGATGGAGTCCAGGTCCAACTGGAATCCCACCCACCACCCAAATCTCTGCTGAGAGGAACATAGCTGTGGAAGAGCCCTTACTGGTTTTTAAGAAAAGTTTCCAGACACACAGGCACCTAATTCTCAAATAAATATGCTTCATTTTCTTGAGAATTGCCAGGGGCACAGACATTTCAATTGTTGAGTCTTGGCCATCTTTACCTGCCAACTTGTTCTTTAGAATTGTAATCACTGCAGGTAGGCCTGGAAGGTGGGGGTATAAAAGGGGATGAAAGTTCTAGGGGAAAGAGTCCTCTTCTCCAAAAAGGTTATTTGAAACTTTCTTTTTTCCTGAAAACTTATGATATGTGGGTTTTCAAAGGTACAGCACCAGAGAGGAAAAAAGCAAAGAGAAGCAGCTTGGGGTTTTGTTTGTTTCACATGTACACTGTCTTTTGCAATACTTATTAGCCTTGATATTTGAAAGAAGGACTTTAAGAACTACAGAGACCTCTACAACTTTTTTGGTTTACTGTAAAACATTTTTTATTTTTCTAGCCTCTGTACTTTGATTTATGGGGTGTGTGTGTGTGTGTGTGTTCTTCAAAATAAGACTTCTGCTGGCATAATTCCTTCCATAGTACCCTTGGAATTTTATCACAGCTAGTTTGCTAGACAGACTGATACATATTCATAGAATCCCTACTAAGTGAGTGGAGCAACGGTTAACCAATTGGAACAGAACGTTCCCTGGGCTTGAAAGTGCATACTTGGTTTGATTGTTTAGCTCTGAGTTGCATTTGGTCCCGGCATCTGTGGATTTCACATGGTGTCCTCTCACTGAGACTGCAAGGGATTCAGAATACATTCTCTTCTTTCCTCAGAAGGAAGGCCATGTGTAGCCAAGGCTGGAGAAACGACAGCTCTGTAACTGAATTTATCCTCCTGGGCTTCTCCAGAAATCCCAGGACCAACTGGATCCTTTTCTTCCTCTTTCTCTTTCTTTACTTATTTACAGTCCTGGGAAATGGGCTCATTGTTACCCTGATCAGAGTAGATGCACACCTACACACCCCCATGTACTTCTTCCTCAGCATCCTCTCTGTACTGGATCTCAGCTATGCCACCACCACAGTGCCCCAGATGTTGGTCCATCTAATAAGCAAGGAAAAGACCATATCTTATATTGGGTGTGTGATGCAGATGTACATTTTCCTGACCTTGGGCATCACTGAGACCTGGATTTTTGCAGCCATGGCCTATGACAGATACATTGCCATCTGCTATCCACTCCATTATGGGGTTAAGATGGGCCAGACCCTTTGTGCAGTCCTGGCAGTCAGCTCGGCCCTTTGTGGTCTCACTTGTGCCCTTGTCTACACAGTCTTTGCAATGAATCTGCCCTACTGTGGCCCCAATGAAATCAACCACTTCTTTTGTGAAATTCCTGCTGTCTTGAAGTTGGCCTGTGCAGATACATCGCTCAATGACCAAGTGGACTTTATCTTGGGTTTCATCTTGCTCCTGATCCCCTTGTCTCTCATCCTGACCTCGTATGTTCACATCTTTATGGCTATTCTAAAGATTCGCTCCACACAGGGACGGATCAAAGCCTTCTCCACCTGTGCCTCACACATCACTGTGGTCACTATGTTCTGTATTCCATGCATGGTCATGTATATGAGGCCTGGCTCTGAAGCCTCCCCAGAGGATGACAAGAAGTTGGCCCTGTTCTACAATGTCATTTCTGCCTTTCTCAATCCCATCATCTATAGCCTCCGGAACAAAGATGTGAAGAGGGCTTTCCTCAAATTAATTGGAATGAGTGAGGATGGTCAATAGGCCATGGACAAAGACTGCCTAAAGTGTCCTGACCTCTGATCTCTGTCTGTCCCATCCATACTCCCACTGAAGTCACTGGACTGGATGAGGAACCCAGAGTGAGGAAAATATCTGGGGGAAAAACACTTTTGCATTAACTTGGCCACTGAAAATATTAGGAAAGGATTCAGGGAGAATTGTGTTCAAAGCTTAAATACAGCCACTTCTTTCAAGATACATCTCCAAAGGTAAGGGAAACAAAACTAAAAATGAACTTTTGGGGCTTCACCAAGATAAAAATCTTCTGCACAACAAAAGAAATAGTCAACAAAACAAAGAGGCAACCCACAGAATGGGAGAAGATATTTGCAAATGACACTACAGACAAAGGGCTGCTACAAAGAGCTATAAAGACCTTCTCAAACTCAACATCCAAAAAACAGGCAATCAAGTAAAAAAAAAATGGGCAGAAGACAAGAACAGACACTTCTCCAAAGAAGACATACAAGTGGCTAGCAGACACATGAAAAAGTGTTCATCATCATTAGCCATCAGGGAAATTCTAATCAAAATCACATTGAGATACCACTTTATACCAGTTAGAATGGCAAAAATAGACAAGGCAAGAAACAACAAATGTTGGAGAAGTTGTGGAGAAAGGGGAATCCTCTTACATTCTTGGTGGGAATGCAAATTGGTGTGGCCACTTTGGGAAACAGTGTGTAGGTTCCTCAAAAAATTAAAAATAGAGATACCCTATAATCCAGGAATTGCACTACTCGGTATTTACCCCAAAGATACAGATATAGCGAAAAGAAAAGCCATATGCACCTCAATGTTCATAACAGCAATGTCCACAATAGCCAAAATGTAGAAAGAGCCAAAATGACCTTCAACAGATGAATAGATAAAGAAGATGTGGTTCATATACACAATGGGATATTACTCAGCCATCAGAGAGGATGAATACCCAACTTTTGCATCAACTTGGATGGGACTGGAAGAGATTATGGTAAATGAAGTAAGTCAAATGGAGAAAGTCAATTATCATATGGCTTCACTTATTTGTGGAACATAAAGACTAGCATGGAGGACATTAGGAGTAGGGAAAAATGAAGGGGGAGAAATCAGAGTGGGAGAAAAACCATGAGGGACTGTGGACTCTGGGAAATAAAGGAGAGTTTCAGAAGGGAGGGGGTGGGGGATGGGTGAACTTGGTGATGAGTATTAGGGAGGGCACAGATTTCCTGGAGCACTACATCAAAACTACATCATGGAACACTACATCAAAAACTACTGATGTATTGCATGGTGACTAACATAGCACAATAAAAAATAAAATAAAATGATATTCTGGATCAACTCTGTTGTTCCCACAAATGGACGCTTACATAACTGAGCTAAAAAAAAGCCAAGAAATAACTGCTTTTGATTTGTGGCTTTCTAGCAGAAATGTTCAACTTTTTTCATTATTATATTGAGAATGTTTTAAAGTTTTTATAATCACCTTCATTTTCAAGGTAATAAAAAATCACCGACTTTCTTTCTTTATAAGAAAAAATAAACAAGGTAAGTGGGAAAAAATTAAATACATCACTGACCTTCTTCAGCTTTGGAAGAGTCATTTTACTTCTATGGGATGTAATTTCCACAACTGTAAAATGTTTTTCATGTTACTCATTGTGCTTAAGTAATAATAACTGAGTTTATTGATCACTTTGCATATAATGTCACTAAGTGCTTTATATGTACTTAGTGTTTTGATTCTTATAGCAACTCCAGAAATAGGTATATTATCTTTATCAAACAGATGAAGAAACCAAAGCACGGGAAGATTAAATAAGTTGCTAAATGCCAAACAGCTAAAAGGTAACACAACTGAGATTTGAACCCAGGTAGTGTAATTCTAGAGCCCAGGCTCAGAGCTATTATATTATGCTGTTTCTTGAATTGTTAATAGAGACTTTTGAGGCTCATCTGAGATAATGGATGTGATGGTATTGAGGAAAATGTACACTTAGGATTATTATTCTAAGTTACAACTGTAGGTCAAATCCATGAAGTCTAGAGTTCTATTGGATCCTTTAGATCTTCCTCACCAGCATTCCATAGGCTAAGTAAATAATGTTGTGCTGTAGACCATTAACTTCTCAATAAATGTTTCATTGAGTGATTTTTCCCAACCCCACCTCTGCCCTTGGTCTGCAATCTTCCCAATTTTTCTTTCAGCTCCTCTTCACTTTCCTAGGTCTCTCTCTCGTTTCATTATACCTACCTCCAACTGTCGCTTCCAGCAACCTAGACTTTTATTCACAAGTAAAGTGTCTTGATTTCCACAACTAACTTACTCTTAAATTTCATTTGAGAGAGAAACCAAGGGGACAATGGGAAGAGCCCTAAGCTTTAGTCCTGCCTTAATTTGTTAAGAACTTGGAAAAAACATCTAATATCTGTAACTCAGTCCCCCTAATCTTTATTTTATTTTTTTAAAGATTTATTTATTCAGTTTTTCTCCCTCTCATTCATTCATTGAGAGGGGGGAGAGAGAGAGAGGTGGGAAGGGCAGAGAGGGAGAATCTCAAGCAGACTTCCTGCTGAGCTCAGGGCCTGACTCATGGCTCAATCTCATGGCCCTAAGATAATTACCTGAGCTGAAATTAAGAGTCAGATGCTTGGGCACCTGGGTGGTTCAGTGGGTTAAAGCCTCTGCCTTCAGCTCAAGTCATGATCTCAGGGTCCTGGGATCAAGGCCCATATCGGGCTCTTTGCTCAGTGGGGAGACTGTTTCCTCTGCTCTCTCTGCCTGCCTCTCTGCTTGTGATCTCTCTCTGTGCCAAATAAATAAATAAAGTCTTTTAAAAAAGAGAGAGAGTCAGATGCTTAACCCATTGAGACACCTCAGTGCCCTTTGTTCCCAAATCTTTAAAATGGAGATAGTGACCATATCTGACTCTGGCTATAATATAAAATTATTTTCAAGTTCAAATGGTAAGAGGCCTTAAAACTTTAACAATTATATGGATTATCATTAGAGAGTCACTGCCTTCAAAACTAGATACCTTAGGGCACCTGGGTGGCTCAATGGGTTAAAGCCTCTGCCTTTGGCTCAGGTCATGATCCCAGGGGCCTGGGATCAAGGACCATGTTTGGGCTCTTTGCTCAGTGGGGAGCCTGCTTCCTCCTCTCTCTCTGCCTGCCTCTCTGCCTATTTGCTCTCTGTCAAAATAAATAAATAAAATCTTTTTTAAAAAACTAGATACCTTATAAAATGTTCATTAAGTTATTAATGGTAGTTGGTATTTGTCAACTATAAACGTTAAGATCAGGCCTATTATCCAAAATTAACAAGACAGGAAACAATAAGTATTGGAGAGGCTGCACAGAAAGGGGACCCCTCTTACACTGTTAGTGAGAATGCAAGTTGGTGCACCGCTTTAGAAAACAGTGTGGAGATTCCTTAAAAAATTAAAAATAGGGGGAGAAGAAGATGGCGGAAGGCCAGGTGACTGCATTTCGGGGAGTTCCCTGAAGTGCACTCAATTCCAGAAAAAAAAACATTACAGGACCACTGTGAGCACCCAAGAAATCAGCCTGAAATGTGATATTTTGTGCTTCTGGATCACCACGGGAGACAAAGACCATCCGCAAAAAGGTAGAAACAAGTGAGAGGGACCAGAGGCTTGCCCCCAGAGACAGGGGAGTGGGGGAGGAAGCCCGCAGAGCTGAACTATTGAAAGCAAATACCCCAACATGAAAGAGCTCTGTGAGTGAGGAATAACAGCAGATTATGGTCTGAATCAGGCCGAGACAGAAACGGGAGCACAGCAGAGCCCGCGGCAAGGCAAGGAGACTTTTCTTTCACCGCCCTGCCGCTACCGGAGCGGGGAGACGGGGACCCGCAGGGACAGAGAGTGCCCTGTGAGGTGCAAAATCAGTTTTTCCTCCATGGCAGCAGGGAGACAGGAATCTGCAGGGAGAGGAAGTGCCCCGCAGCTCCAAGGAACTTAGAGGGGCTGGGATGCAGAGTCTATCCCCCCCACTGCTTAAGCCAGAGAAGCAGGGCTTCGCATCACGGGGGATCTCAGCGAGAGCGGTGGGCGTGGATTCTATTTTTCCACTGCTGCCTTTCTCTCCCGCTTCTCTCCACCCTGTGGGCCGGGCGCGGAACCCCCAAGGGAAGGCAGGACCGGAGAGACCTTGAGTCCCGGGGCACAGACAAGGTCACACGATCCAAAAGGAGTTGCGGTTTTGAGGTGTGGGAGTGAAGCGACAAGCGGGGGGCATGGGCAGAGATCAATCCAGCCTCTGTGCGTGCCAGGCTGTGACAGGCTGCCAACCGGGAGTCGGGAAGGAGCCCCTCTCTGTGTAAAGGCTCTCTCTGGGAAGGAGGTCTGGGCACAGACATCTTGCTCCGACCTGACTTCCTCAGCAGCTGAAAAAGGACGTAAAAGAACAACGCTCTGCCACCAGAGAATTGTAACCTGATAACCTGGTTACCACGGAGACCAGCCTCTAGCAAGAGGGTGGAGAGACGAAGCCCAGGTAGAAGGACTGAAACTGCGCCACAGGCCCCGCCCCCAGAAAGCAAGCCAGAAGCTCAGGAGGACAACACTCAAACTGCAAAACTCCAAATCAGGGGAAAGGCGATTTATTAAACTCCTGGCACTGACTACAAGTACCAAAAGCCCTACAACTTATTGATAGTTTTCCACCTTATTTACTTTTTTAAACTTTTTTCTATTTTTACTTTTAAAGCTTCCATTCTAAGCTTAAAAACACATTCTCACGGTTTTTCTTCTTTCAGTTTTTAACCCCCTTTTTATCACAACGTGATACTCAATACAACACCCCATAATATTTTTTACCTTGAAATTTTTTCAAACACACTCCTGTATTTTCTGCTCTTGTTGTTCCCTCTTGTTTCCCTGATGCTTTCTCTGTTTT
>PITA01013994.1:9413-55253 GCA_004023965.1 Spilogale gracilis
ACTTAACCAACTGAGCCACCCAGGCACCCCCCCATCACTATTTTAAATGCTGAAATAATGGTGTGTGTGTGTGTGTGTGTGTGTGTGTGTGTGTGTGTGTGTGTGTGTGTGTGTGTCGCTCTGGACTTTTTTTCTCAAATAGATAAAAAAAACTTCTATAGAAAATGATTCTTTTATTGCTCATAAAAAAACTACTAAGAGTTGGCTAAGCACCCTCCTGAGTCAAGGCCTCTACCATTCCAAATTCTTCTCCCTGATCTGCTATGTCCTGCAAAAATCTTCAGGACTTACTACCTTCAGATCCTTGGTCTAATACAATCTTTTCAGAGAAAACTTGAGTATCCTAAAGAATTGATACTACGTCTATCCCCAGAAATTCCTATATTCCATTCTGCTTCATTTTGCTCCTAGCATTAATCATCATTTAATGTGCTATATATTTTGCTAATTTACTTATTAACTTATCTGTCTTCCTTCACTAGGATGTAACCTCCACAAGGGGAGAGTTTTTGTCATTTTCCTTATTTTCTAATATCCCTGACAACTCAAACAGGGTCTGACAAATGATAGATGCTCAGTAAATGTTTACTTAATGGTAAATATATACAGACTATATACAAGGTACAGACAGCCCCTTTATATACAACAACCACAAGGACACTTATTTCGGCTTTCTATATTTGTCATGACTTTGTCAGCTATTAAATCGAACAATACTAATTCACTGGTTTGTTTATGGAATTTGAAAGCACGCCTTTAACATGGTAGATTGCTTCTTGGAGGCATCCATCATCATTAATACATTTATGTGTATGTGTGTGTTCGTGTGTCTGTGTGTGATTCATGTCTTCCTTCATAAAGATCTGTTTCTGTGTTAACAAAAGCTATGAATATCTATCAGTATACATCTGTATTATGAATGTGAAGGTGTTGGCCACAGGCCATTTCTCTTTAGAGATTTTGGAATGGTTTCAATGAACAGAAAAAGCAGGACTAACCTGATTTTCATCCTCACTGGCAGCATCTGGGACAAAAATACAGAAACCAAAGTTAAGGGAATGTAAACTATTCAACAAATAAACAATTCAATCAGTGCAGTGCCTTGCTTATTTTAATGACCACATGCTATAAAACTACAAATTGCTTCTGAACGCATTAAAATTTACCATAGCAAATAAAATGAGGGCACTGGACCAGGAGATCGGTTCATGTACTTACAGAGGTCTAGTCACTCATAAAAGTCTAATTACTTCGGCAAATAATAGTCAGGTACCTTCTTTTTTAAAAAGATTTTATTTATTTATTTATTTATTTATTTATTTGACAGAGAGAAACACAGCCAGAGAGGGAACACAAGCAGGGGCAGTGAGAGAGGGAGCAACAGGCCTCCCACCGGGCAGGGAGCCCAATGCGGGGCTCGATGCAGGGCTCAATGCGGGGCTGGATCCCGGGACTCAATCCCAGGACTCTGGGATCATGACCTGAGCGGAAGGCGGATGCTTAATGACCAAACCACCCAGGCGCCCCAGTCAGGTACCTTCTCATCCCCTCCAAAATATCTAATTTTAAAGAGATCCTTTCACAGCCAAGTATAGTAGACGTCTTTTAAAATTATAATACAACAAATACATCACATCAATTATAATTTAAAAGTATTATGTAGCATAAAGTTTATATCATATATGCACATAAAATTAAGGTTTCTGAATTCTGGCAACCCTGTCTCCTTATTACAGCTACAAAACTTAGAGATCTGAATTTAAAAAATCAAGAATTAAAATCATAGGCTATTATACTCTCTCATTAACAGACTCCCTTTTGTACTTATACACTTATTTTAGGAAAGTGGGCATCATTTAGGTATAATGCTCTCCTGACTCTCCAACTCAGAGATTTTCTTTTAAAAACACAAATGCTTCAGGGCAAAATTGAGTCTAGGAAATTCATATTCCCTTCCAAGTCAAATAACAAATACAAAAAACTAACTTCTACTTCCTACAAAATTCTCTCACCTTTTAGGAGAAATGCTTTCAATTTAGGATTTGAAAACACAAAAATAAAATGTGTTAGAAAGCACTACTACTTTAAAATAAGAACAGATGATTAAATTTGATTTTTTAATAGTTTTGAAGTATACTATTATTTATAAAATATATATACAAGTTTTAAATATCTATTATAAACATAATTCCTATCGGTATGAATTGATATACTTAGTATCATATATATGTACAATATCTATAATTCCTAACAGTATGAATTAATATGCTTGGTGAGAGGAAGATGAAGAAGAACCTATTAGCTTTTCAGAACTAATACAGAATTAATAGAAGGATTTCTCATGGATAAAAACTCAGATTATGTCAAACCATTTGCCATTTCTAAAGTTAACAATATAGTTATTAAGCCACAGAACTCTGTGTCTGGCAAGATATTTCAAGGCTATACATACACACATACATATAATCACACAAACATTCTTACATACATGCATATACACATTTGAGGAGTAGGGGGAAGGGGGACAAGTTCCTGCCCTGGGCTTTGCCATGTGTGGCAAGAGGCTTAGATTACATGCAAATTGCTCACCATGTATGAGGCAAAGGGCCAGGGTCAGAAGCAGTGGCACTTTGGCTATCTTCATGTTGAAGATGATGTAAGTCGATTACAAGTTGGCTGTGTGCATTGCTCACCAGCTGGTGCTCTAAGACTGAACCCATGGAGATGCAGCTCACTTTTTATATACTTGGTGACACCCACAATTAACAACCAACATTACAAAACCAGTTGTTCTAGGTCACGCTAGACTTCATATACCACATCAATTTAGTTTCCATCTTCTAGCATCCTGTCAAGGTGGCAGATCTGAAAAGATAATGTCTATTTCCACAGTTCTAATATGTTTCCATGATACCTCCCCAAAAGGCAATAGATTGAGTCCAAGAGTCCAAGAACTCTATTAAAGTTTAATGCTCCTTACTCCTATGTAAGAACTGAATTCTTCATCAAGACCAGACATTTAACTCTGCAGACAAACATGTCTTTAACTGGGCTCCCTTCGTAAGTGGGAGGGAAGGAAAGAAGACAGATGGGTTATCCTACTAGTCAGGTAGAGACTTACAGATTTCCACATCTGGAGAAAGTTGCGGAGAGTAACAGAAGCTAGAATTCCTGTTGCTTCCATCTGCAGGTGTTTTGAAGGGTCTCAATTCAGTGCCATGGACTCATGTACAAGTTAGAGTGAACAACCCAAAAGATAACCCAGTGAGATTTTAACACTGAGTACATGGTAAAGCCGAAATTCAGAAAAGGGACAATGACTTTCCCAAGAGTTCAAAGTTTACATGGAAGAGGCAGAGGTGGTACTTGAGGAAGATCACACAAGGTCAACACTTATTTTTTTAAACGCCATACACTGCTTCCATCACACACTGATAAAGGCAGAAACTATGTGAAATCAAAGCTTGTACATAATTACTTTCAAAAAGTCTCCATCTGAAGGACATTTTCTATTCTAAAGCCGTATCTTTTAGTCATATTCATAAACATTAGAGGCTCAAACTTTAACTTCCTACAGCCCATCACTCCCCAAATTACTGTTTGAAAAATTGTGGTTCAATCAATTTCCCCCCAAATTAAGTTTACTCCAATACTGACTCATTATTTACTCTCCCAGGAAAAAAAGAATTAAAAATATAAATATATCATTGTAACACTTTTTCAGAGAAAGTATCTTCTCCTTAGTTTCTTCTTCCATTTACAAGTAATGCCTTTTGTCTACCAGCTTATTCTACTCTAATAGCTCAAGAAAGCACCTGAAAAATTATGCAAAAATGATTGAAGCCAGAGCCAAATGCTTTGATTCCAGTACTCCAAAGGGTCTCCATATCCATAGCAGAAAAGTTTGGGACTCTATGATCAAAGCCCATTTAAAGATTCTTCCAGAAAACTGATCTGAGGCTAGCCAATTTGAGGATGATGTCAATATTCCAAATACCATCAAGGCCAGAGTATTTCCTTTTCTTCTTCTTTTTTTTAATGAAATAACTTATTTCCTCTAAAAGTGTAATCATTGGTTTCAAGGTCTGTGCTTTGTTTCTTTCCAATGGTCTAGTAAAATGAGTGTCTATGGAAAGCCAGCTCAAACTACATTACTGCTACAGATTAGAAAAATGAATCCATCACAGCTTAATAGAAAGAGAATGGAACAGGGAGTCAGGAAATTTGTTTCTATTCCTGTCTTCGCAACTACACAGCATAATGGAAATGAAACTGGCTTTGACGTATGGTAGATGTGGGTTCAAATCTTGACTTACCGGTTACTAGCTATGTTGCCTTGGGCAAGTCATTTATTTTCTCTCTGCCTTGGCTTCCTAATATGCAAAACAGGGGTAATAAAATTACACTGTACAACTGTTGTAAGAGTTAGAGGTAATTTCTCTGTGTGTGTGTGTGTGTGGCTTAGAACAATTTTGAATTTAGTGATAAATTTTATAATTAATGACAGCTGGTCCTGCATTTTTATGTCATTAAAATGATGTAGCTCTATTATCAGGTAATTTCAAAGATACAAGAAAAGTCAACATCTCTTGGACATTGACCTCACCAACAGATTTTAAGCTTACTCAGCATGTAATGACATCCCCAATACTCTCTGAAGTGAAATTAAAAAGTCAAGACAAAAATCTTTTTTCTCATTTTGCTATTATGTTCTAAACCACAATACCTAAAACAGATCAAAGCATTTGATTTTTAAAGATTTTATTTATTTATTTATTTGACAGGGAGAAACACAGTGAGAGAGGGAACACAAGCAGGGAGAGTGAGAGAGGGAGAAGCAGGCTTCTGGCTGGGCAGGGAGCCTGATGAGGGGCTGGATGCAGGGCTTGATCCCAGGGCTCTGGGATCATGACCTGAGCTGAAGGCAGATGCTTAACAACTGGGCCACCCAGGCACCCCCAAAGCATTTGCTTTTTAAAACCTGTCAAAGTCATTGCAAGATTTCAGTCAGCATTGATTCCTTAGCTTTCTCTGTAAAAGTGTCTTCTAAATATTGACATACCAGTATTAATTTTTTATTTTTTTATCTGCTCTGGCAGATCATATGAAATGAGTGCCACCAATACACTCCATCATTCATAGTAAGAAAATTTACAGCCTCACAGTAAATGGCATCTGTGTCATATGCTCTGATGAACACCAAATCTAGGCCAAATGGATAGAATTCCCAGGAGTGGAAGCAGTGTGAGGGTAGAACAAAAGAACCTAAAGATTACTATAGCACTGAAGAATCTCTGCTATGAGGAAAAGCTGAGGAGTTGGTTTCCTTCTTACTGGAAAAGTGCTTCTCACTGCCACCCAGGATGTCCTGAAATGATGAATAAGAGGTTTGGAACTGAGAGCCTCCTCTATGAGGAGAGGGAGCCAAATGAAGATCCAAGGAGCACCTCCAATGCAAGAAGGATAGTCAGCTGCTCCTTGGCACCAGAAATCTTTCTCCATTTCAGGAACGGTTTAAATCCAGAGGTGATTTTTTGCATGCTCTGTTAATCATTCCATGTTTCTGAAAACCACAAAATGTAAATTCAAGTGATGGGACTGGGATTTTAGAGAATTGGGGTTTGGGTTATCAGAGTGCTTTTTGTGTGTGGTCCTGAAAAATGTTTCTTCTTTATTGTTATTTTACAATGTTGCATGACTGTCTCTTCCATGCACATGAGTGAAAATATCCTACTGACTGAGAACACTGTGGTTGGGTCAAAAGGCTGCTGGTAACAAGGAGGATACCTAAGGTGAGAGCAGGTAGCCTGGCAAATGCCTATCAGGGAAAGCAGGGTCAGCAATAGTCTCATCAGAGAAATCAGAGTTGAATGACAAAAGCATTAAAGGTATCAGATATATTGTAGGCCCCTTTGGCCCCTACCTCCACTCCTGACTCCCCTGACACCTGCTGCCCCTTGAAGAGAATGGATCTTGCACATATGATTGTATCCAATGTATACTACTCATTTTCTAATTTTTTCCTTAGCTCTTCTTGAGCCCTTGACATATCTCCACACTCTCTCATCATCTCTTTACTGCCTAAGTGCCTTTCCTTTTTTTCTATTTAAAGTTTTTATTTGAATTCTTTTTAGTTAATATAGTGTAATATCAGTGTCAGAAGTAAGATTTAGTGATTCATCGCTTACTTACAATACCCAGTGCTCATTCCAACAAGTACCCTTCTTAACGCCCACCGCCCATTTAGCCCACCCCTGCCTACCTTCCCTTTAGTAACCCTGAGTTTGTTCTCTATAGTTAACAATCTCTTATGGTTTGCTTTTCTCTTTCTCTTTTTCCCTCTCCCCTATGTTCATCTGTTTTGTATCTTAAATCCCATGTATGAGTAAAATTATATGGTATTTGTCTTTCTTCTTTGTCTTTCTTATTTCACTTAGCATAATACACACAAGTTCCATCCATGTCATTGCAAATGGCAAGGGTCCATTCTTTTTGATAGCTGAGTAATATTCCATTGTGTATATATACCACATCCTTTATCTTTTATTTATTTATTTGACATGGGATGGAGGGGATAGAGAGGGAGTGCACAAGCAGGGGGCGGGCAGCAGGCAGAGGGAGAGGGAAAAGCAGGCTCCCCACAGAGCAGAGAGCCTCACATGGGGCTCTATCCCAGGACCCTGGGACCATGACCTGAGCTAAAGGTAGCGGCTTAACTCACTGAACCACCCAGGCACCCCACTCCATATCTTCTTTGCCCATTCATCAGGCAATAGACATTTGGGCTGTTTCCATAATTTGGCTATTGTTGATAATGTTGCTATAAACATTCGGGTACATGTGTCCCCTCCAGTCAGTATTTTTGTATCCCAGGTGCCTTTCCTGTAATTTGTCCTGCTAATCCTTGAGGGAATCAAGGGGCACCCTGTCCTTTTTTTCTTTTTGCTTTCCTGGGCATGTAATCTTCAGCTGGGTGCTTTTCTGTAGCCCACTGCTGTTTTTTAGGCTTTGCCTGGGATTCTGGCTTGCTCTCACATAGTGATTTTCCCTCATTTTTGGACTTGCCCGCTCTTCATGCTTTACCACACAGGAATGGACTGAGATTATAAGAAGTAGAAACTTCATAATTCAGAACATGTACCAAGTGACCCAGAATCTGAATTCACATCAAGGATACTGACACAGAGGGAAGAGATGAGAAACTATAGACAAGGTTTTGTGGGCCAGCAACATTGCTGGAATACAAAGGTTATTTCCAAAATCCAAAGTTTTCAGACTACTGTTCAAATCTTCTCTTTTTCTATGTAGTGATATCCTTGATAATTACAAAAGTTTAATAAATATCTATATTATAGATAAATATCACCTTCTGCATCTTTCAAAACAATCTGCCAATATTTGCTCTATTATTTGTTTATGCAATGATGTGAGGTAACAAAGTAGGTATTATCCCTTTCTTATCTGCCCCAAATGGCACCATGAATGGGACCCAGAGCAGGAACTAGTATGGAAAGTAATCCCAGCTTGCCGCTTTCTCACCTTGTATACCCAGTGTGGTTAACCCAGAGCCTTTCAGGGGATTCAGAGAGAGTCCAGACATTAGGTGCTGTAAACTAGGGACAGCATGCTACTGTTAATGTAGTACATTCTTCTAATTCCTACTCTCTCATGCTCATACAACTACACACACACACACACACACACACACACACACACACACACACACACAACCATATACTCATAATGACTAGGGCAAAAAGAAGTGTGTTGTGATCATGACTGAAAAGTATATGTCCTAACAGATCTTAGACGATGAAATAATTTATTTTCTTAATTCTTAATTTCCTTTCCCATAATTCTCATGTTTCCCCCCATTAATTTAGCATGTCTGTACCTTTTTTTTTCTCCCAAAAGACACTAACTGGAAAATAACCTTTACACACCCTCTTATCTTGCACTGTTTTCTTAACAGCCAACTTCACTCCCTCTCTGAGAATTCCTTTCTGTTTGTCTACAAAGCTAAGAAACTATAGAGATAAGCATCTCTTTTTATCTAAGAACAAGATGGGATGGGCACTGTTGGACCAGACCCTGCTATTTATAGATACAATTGTTGCTTTTATTAGATTAGAATTAAGAAAACAAAAAAGTTTCAATATCTAATTTTTAATTGCATTAAGTTTTACGTTTTGGTTTATATTTGGTTCTTAAATACAATATCCTTACATGTGATGCTACAGGATCTCTGCTATGTGACTCCACACTGCCCATCACCTGGAAATTCAGTACATTCCAAAGTCTCCTAGGAGTCACTCTGAGTGTAGAAAACAGTAAGTTCGTGGAGCTATAGTCCTTTGAAAAAAATCACAGTTAATTAAATTTGAAGTAGCTAGTATGACAAATTTTAGTGAAAGAATAACACATATTTTATGTGTGATATTTATGTGTCTGTATACAGTAAGCAAGAACAAAACTGTTATATTTATAAGCAAAATTTAGAAAAAATAATTTGTGTGTTTTGACTTATATATCTTTATAAAACTATTTGCAAAGAAATATAAAATTTGCTAGCATTTACTGTGCACTTACTGACAGCTATAATAATAAACCTAATAAAGGGTAACTATTTCATTCTGTTTTACAGATAAAGAAATTGAGGTTTGGTGAAATACTGTAAGTTTCCCCAGGTCATACAGCCTGTAAGTAGTAGTCTTTGCAACTGATAACCATCATTGCAAATAAAGGCAGTCAAACTCCAAAGCCCATGTCCATAAATACCACACATGGCACAAACCACATTACCTATATCTGTAATGACTGGGAGATCATGACCTGACCTGAAACCAGTCAGCACAACTAACTGAGCCACCCAGGTGCCCCAGTGTGAAAGTGTTTTTTAAAAAACTGTCCCTGGAATAAAACTAACATATAACACAGGTTTTGAACCCTGGAGGGGGCTTCCCTGCTGAAATCAGGCTCAATTTAAAAAAATGAACTGGGATTAAAAAGGTCTATAAACTCACCTATCTGAAAAATTTGCCTAATCAGAATGAATCATTCCTTTAATAATTATGAGAATCAAAGTTTTGTTCTGGTAATTTCTTCTATTTGAAATTTTCAGTTTTTACTATATCTCTAGTTAGTTATCTAACAGAGAGGCAGGAGTAAAATTAAAATTGAATATGGGAATGATTTTGAATTTAGTGGGTTTTTGGTTTCTTTTGAGTGATATCTCCCACATGATATTGATACATTTCAAATCCTTACTAAAAAATTGATTTAGTCAAGAAAACATTTTTCCTTAAAAGTAATTCTACTATTTCTGAGCAAGGAGTTGTAAATAGTGGACATTTATTTGCCAACCACATAAGCAACCTTGGAAAATGCAATGACTAGCTTTAGTCTACAGTATAAGATAGGGGTTATTTTTTTTCTCACACATAGAAAATGCTACTTATGCTTCTTTAGCTCTCTTAGTCTCCCCAACTCTCAGCTATGTATCTGCATCTGAGGGAGACTGGTAGCCTTCACCTGTGTTTTCTCTCTATGTGTAGTTTACTTAGTATTTGTTCCCTCTCCCAGGGATCACTGACCTGCACTATTTGATGTCCCATGTCAGAAACCTATGTCATTTCTCTGTACCTTTTTTCACTGTTTCAGTTGGGAGGAAGTATCTTTTCCTTGTTACTCCATCACAAATCTTACTTTAGTTTTTAAATGATATTTATTTTTCTCCTTTTAATGCATTTGGTGTCCTTCTGTTCTCTTTACTTCTTTCTGAATACCTGCTTCTCCTTTTACTCTCAATATTGTTTGTTACTCAAGGATTAGAAAAGAAGGAGAGGAGTGCCTGACTGACCCCGTCAGTAGAGTATGTGATTCTTGATCTTGGGGTCATGAGTTCAAGCCCCTCGTTGAGCATACAGATTACTTAAAAATAAAAATTAAAAAAAAAAAAGAAAAGAAGGAAAAAATATTGAGAGTACAGAAGATTCCAGACAAAATGAAGTAAAATGTTTTAGAATTTTCCTGAACCATCTACAGGTGACGCCAGACAATGTCTGGATAGAGAACAGTTCTCCAAACTGTACCACAGACCAGTGATTTTTTTGGAAATGTGAGATCTACCGGCATTTTGATCTCAGGCAAACCATGATAAGCGTACCATCCACTTGACAGCATTGTTTAGCAGATTGAAATGATTATGTGAAAAACCTAAAGCAACTATTATATTGGTAACAGTGCAAACAAAATCCTATCATGAAGACTACCTGAGCCAGAAGGACCTAAAACTTTGAAGTTGAGTGTTCGGCTTTGCAGTGATAGTACTTGGGTTCAGAGACTGGCTTTTTGGATGATTGACCAGGGAAAATTTACCTCAACTCTCTGTTTAAATTTCTTCACTGCTAAGCTGAGAATTTTAACAGTGATTGCCATGAGGCTTACAGGAGGTAATTCACGTAAAGACTTAAAATGAAAGCTTGTGTATGAAGAGTGCACAGTGGTAGATGTTATTAGAAATGTCTTATTAGCCTTTTGACAATATTGAATTAGAGATCATAGTGGTGAAATCCAATTCTGGGTCTTTGAAAGTATTGAATATTTTATGGGAGGTGCCAAAACCCAGTGCCTAATTTTAGGGGCACAAACAAATAACCTCCAGGATAGAAGAGTCATTTCCTCATCTGCACCCCTTCCTTTGGACAGCTTACTGTACTCCAGGTGGTGAGGCCTTTGCAAGGAATTGGGTCATCCTCTATGAACAATAGCCACACGTGGCTGGATGGACTGACAGGTTATTTGACATGAAAAGTGACACCTTTTCAAGTAGGTCAGAAAACCAACAGCTCATTCTATAAATTTTCAAATATTTTCCCTGTTTAAAAGAGAGGAAATGTCTTATCACCTATCTGAGAATGGGGGTGAGGGAGCTGCCTTTTCCTACTGTGACAAGTCCCTCTTAAACCTCTAATTCATTAGCAAGTTCATGAATATAGTCACATAGTATCTAATGTAGAATTAGAGAGTTTGAATTTTAATTCCAGTCCTCACTTTTAGTTGAAGCAAGACTGTGAACATGGATTAAGTTCCTAAATTACTGATGAGATGTGAAGCACACTAGAAAGTGGACAATGGGGACAAAAAGAAGGTAGACCAATTAATTTTTGCTAATCAAGAATATCAACCAACGTAATAAAAATATAGTCTTCACACAGAGCATTTTTAAGATAGTGAAACTACTCTGCATGATACTATAAGAGTGGATACATGTTATTACACTTTTATCTAAACCCATAGAATCTACAACACCAAGAGTGAACCCTAAATTGGGGCACCCGGGTGGCTCAGTCAGTGAAGCATCTGACTCTTGATTCTGGCTCAGGTCATGATCTCAGGGTCGTGGGATTGAGCCCTGCATCAGGCTTTGTGCTTAGTGGTGAGCCTGATTGGGATTCTCTCTCCCTCACCTCCTGCTTCTCCCCCTGCACATGCTCTCTTTCTCTCAAATAAGTAAATAAATCTTAAAAAAAAAAAAAAAAGAGTGAACCCTACAATAAACTATGGACTCTGGGTGATAATGATGTGTCAAGACAGGTTCATCAATTGTAATGAATGCACCACTCTGGTGGGGATATTAATAATGGGGGAGGCTGTGCATCTGGGGACAGCTTATGGGAAACCTCTTACGTCCTCTCAGTTTTGCTCTGAATCTAAAACGTCTCTAAAAAATAAAGTCTAATAAAGAAAAAAGATTGAAAATATTGTCTTCAAAGTCAGCAATACCTGGAATGTAACAGCATTCAGTAGATAGCGAACTAACTGATGACCCTTTTGATCAAAACATTCTATCATTAAGTGACATAGGGAACCACAGTGAAAAAAAGCATAAGATGTGGAGTAAAAAAAACTGGGCCCCATAACTTATCTGTGTGATTTTAATCATGTTTATTTATATCCCTGAGCCCATTTTCTCACTTAAAACATACAAATAATATTGCCATCTACAAATCAGTTTTGTCATGAAGATAAAATTAAATAGTAACCATAAGACGCTAAGCAAAAGCTCATTCCTCTTCTTGATCCGTACGGGTGTTGTGTGCCTCAAGCTGCCTCAACTCTTTATCTTGCTCATATTTACTTACAAGGCTAAATCATTACATCTCAAAATCTTAAAAACAAACAAACAAACAAACAAACAAACAGGAATAGGGAATAAGGAAAGGAAGAGCTAACACTTTTTTTTTTTTGCCCTTAGATTAATTAATATACACAATTTTAACTAAAGTTATTCTTTAAAAATATAATTTGTTGTCATCCGGGTGTGGTTGTATAGTAAGATGCCACTGTTCTGAGGGTGGCTGGCAGTGGCACCAGGCCAAATCCATTGTGGGTGTGGAGACATCCAGAATAATAAAGTATCACTCCACCCAGTTGTCTGTCACCTAATTAACCAGTGTGCTCTGAAAACAACTCTTAGGAGTCACAGTAATCTCTCATCTTAAAGCTGTGATGCAATGGAAAATGGCAGCCTACTTACGGTGGAAATGCAGAATATCCTCCAATGTTTGTTTTCTGGGAAGAGAGGCCAATGGAGAGAACTGGGCCTCACAACTCTCCCTGGAATTTCACTCCTGATTCTTTGCCCACTTGGTTTACATCTGTGAGCTCAGCAAAAAGTGCTTGCATAATCAAAACTGCTTAGCCCTAGGCCTCCTCTCTAGGAAGAAAGAAAATGAATTGTGTAAGGCAAAACAGATGCCTTTGGCAGAGCACACTTTTCCCTTCCACTTCTCAAAGAATTAAACAGTGAGGGTAGACATAGCAATGAGCCCTGTGAGAAATGAAAAAAAGGAAGAGGGGAAACTTACTGGGTTAGGCTTAAGAAGAAAACACTCAGCCCTCTTGAATGTACAGTCTTTGAGAGAATTCAGTACCTAAAAAAACAGGCAAAAATTAATGAATGGCAAACAAACAAATCATAGTCTTTGAGCGGGAATGAGTCTTAGCATATTCCAGTATATTCAAATACCTTCATTTTATCAGTAAGGCCGATGGGGAAACCCACAGACAGAGAATGGCAGAGTTGGAACTCATTCCACAGCTCCTGACTTTCAGCCCCATGTGCTTTCTCCCACCCCACTTTTTCAACTCATGTCTGATTCTGGGATTGACTCTTCTTTCATTACCCTGTATTTTGGGAATAAGCTGAGACTCATCTCATATGCAGAATTTTGTGTAATAGGTTTGAACTCCAGGTTACATTTTTATTAGCTTTATTGAGGCAATTTTGTCTCCCCTTCATCCCCAACCAGGGGACATTTAGCAATGTCTGGAGACATTTTTAATTGTTATAATTAGGGATATTCTAAGGCACTAATGGAGAGTGGCCAGGGATGCTGTTAAACATACTGCAATGCACAGGACAGCACCTCCCACCCCCAAGAAAGAATTATCCAGGCCCAAACTCCACAGAGACATTCAGAAACCTTGCTCTATACTTCTGAACCAGTATGAGTGTCAAACTTTTATTAATTATCTTAGCTATTACATAGTTGTTTCAGGAAGAAGGGATTCTGCTATGACACACATAGGGTGTAAGAGTACCGTTAGAAAAGCCAAGTAATATTTATTTATTAATGATTTACTAGATGAGCCAGTTTCTCATTTCTGATTTTTAAAATTATATCTTCTTCTGAGTGCAGAATGCATGTAAAATCCATCAATAACCTGTCTCAGCCAGAGATACAATTTCAAGCGAAGATGTAAAATACTGGATATTTTACTTTGACCTTCTTTCTATCCCTTTCCTCCATGTTTTCCAATTATTATTTTGTCAGCATCTCTGCAGTTGAACTCCTCTGAGCTCTAACTTCCAAGGATCTTCCTTGAGTGGCTTCTCACTGTGCTGAAATTTCATCAAGCTAGCTAGGTATTCACAATTGGTCACACTCTAAAGATTTGTTTGTATTTCTGACTTTCTTCACTGTTAAAACCATGGTGTATCCCAAATTTGCACTCCAAATATTGCTTCCCTAGCTCCCTCTCTCCTTGCTCCTTTAGAATTTTCCTATGGGTCTTCTGTTCTTTCTCTGGGCTTACAGTAATTTTGTCTTTGCTATACTGGAGTCAGTGTTTAACCAAAATTTGTTCAGATAAGATCATGAATGTAAGCATAACATTGTAACAACTAGAAGTGTTTTGTTTTCAAGTAGAAAGGAAAAGACCAGTGTGCCTCACCCAGCTTCCCGGTTCATTACATAGAGGGTAACTTTCTAATTTTTTAAGTTTTTATTTAAATTCCAGTATAGTTAATATACAGTGTAGCATTAGTTTCAGGTGTGCAATATAGCGATTCAACACTTCTGTACATCATCCACCACAGCAAGGAAACAGAGAGGATAACTTTCTCAATCACCAGTGTATATCTATCTAGTAGCTGGTATAGGGAGTATAGGCAAAAATGTTATAAACATATTTATTGATCAAAATGAAAAAGGGAAAAGGTATAAAGAGTCTGAAAAATGACAGTGATACCAAGTGTGGATTTTTCTGTCTGCTACATTTTCTCCCACATCTCAATCGCTCTGAGGATGTTGAATCTTGTATCAGCTGAATATTACTCATGTTATGAAGAATTGTATCTTTCCCCACCAAACATGTTACTGAGATTTTCTACCCTCTTTCTTCATTTTTAAAGTTTACTTCTCATTTTCCATTATCTCTCTCAACATGATTCATTCATTGTGCTCACTTCAGTAGCACATAAACGAAAATTACTCATTAGGGGCCCCTGGGTGGCTCAGTACTTAAGCATCTGCTTTCAGCTCAGGTCATGATCCCGGAGTCCCGGGACTGAGCCCCACATCCAGCTCCCTGCTTGGCAGGAGGCCTGCTTCTCCCTCTCTCATGCACCCTACTTGTGTTCCCTCTCTAGCTGTGTTTCTCTCAGTCAAATAAATAAATAAATAAATAAATAAATAAATAAATAAAATCTTTTAAAAATAAATAAATAAAATAATTCATTAATTGAAATGCTGAGTCATTGCTGATCATCAATTTCAAAGTCTGTCGAAGTTACTAAAGATGAATCAGCTATAAGCCTTGCCCTCAATGATCTTCTAAACTAATAGGGTAGATAAGGTTAATCCTCAATATAGCTCTACTTTGAAATAAACAGGGATAACTGTCAAAAGATAAAGTACCATGGGAGTTTGGATTGGGAAAATTTCCTATCAGCTGAAACATTTATTTATATATATATATATATACAAAATTTGACAAAAGCCTTGAGAGAAGAGTGATCTGAACATGAAGACCTGCAGGTGAGGTTCAGGAAAAGTATATTTGGAGCAAAAGTGATATTGTGGAGTTTAAGTTGCAATAAAAGGTGAATTAAAATAATGATAGATACAATTAGAATAGTGTATCTGGACCAAAATGTAAGAGGCACAATACCTAAATCTTGAATTTCACTCTGGTTTATTTCTCGTGGCTTTTTCTACCTGGTATTTTTAAACAGCAAGTATTTTCTTTATAGGAACTCTGTGGGCTGGGATAATCTTTTATTAAAATAAATATCTTGATTATTCTGCTTTAAATATTTGCTGGGTATACACAAACACACAAACTGAACAGTAATCTATCTTTATAAGTTAAATAATGCAATCAGGGGTGCCTGGTGGCTCAGTCATTAAGTGTCTGCCTTCCACTCATGTCATGATCCCGGAGTCCCGGGATCGAGCCCTGCATCGGGCTTCGTGCTTGGCAGGAAGCCTGCTTCTCCCTCTCTCTCTCTCCCTGGTTGTGTTCCCTTTTTAGCTGTGTGTCTCTCTGTCAAATAAATAAACATAATCTTTTTAAAGATTTATTTATCTATTTATTTGACAGAAAGAAAGATCACAAGTACGCAGAGAGGCAGGTAGAAAGAGAGGAGGAAGCAGGCTCCCTGCTGAGCAGAGAGCCTGATGCGGGCCTCGATCCCAAGACCCTGAGATCATGACCTGAGCCGAAAGCAGAGGCTTTAACCCACTGAGCTACCCAGGTGCCCAAATAAACATAATCTTAAAAAGAAAAGAATGTGTATAATGGGAATGGTTATCACTTACATATAATCAGGAAGGAAATAAAAACTTGGCCGAAGATGGAGTGCATGGGTGGCTCAGTCAGTTAAGAGTCTGTCTTTGGATGAGGTCATGATCCCAGGACCCTGGGATTGAGCCCCAACCTGGGATCATGGATTGAGCCCCATGAGCCCAGGACCCTGGGATTGAGCCCCCCCTGCTCAGGGGGGAATATGCTCCACCCTCTCTCTCTGCCCCTCCCTCGAACATCCTCCTGAGTGCTCTCTCTCAAATAAATAAAACCTTAAAAAACAAACAAACAAACAAAAAAAACCTTGGCCGAAGTTAACACAAATGACATTTTAAAAATGAAATTGGGAGGCGCCTGGGTGGCTCAGTTGGTTGGGCGACTGCCTTCGGCTCAGGTTATGATCCCGGAGACCCAGAATCGGGCCCCACATGGGGCTGCCTGCTCGGCGGGAAGCCTGCTTCTCCCTCTCTCACTCCTCCTGCTTGTGTTCCCTCTCTGGCTGTGTTTCTCTCTGTCAAATAAATAAATAAAATCTTTTAAAAAAATAAAAATGAAATTGACTATTGAAAATAAGGCAAGCTTTATGAATAATATTTTGAAAAAAGTGAAATGAAAAATTATCAGTTATTTAAAAAAACACTTTAAGCTTGTGGTTTTTAAATGTAACTGTATATTTATATGTCTGTAATTGAGTGATACCTGTCACTATCTATCCAGACATTGAGTGGTGGTAACATCTACGATGACGAATGCAATTAAGAGATTTGAACTGCTAAGAAAAAGTTGCCGCATGCTAGTTTTCTTTGCTGATAACAATGCTGATTACCAGGGGCGCCTGGGTGGCTCAGTTGGTCAAGCGTTGGCCTTCAGCTCAGGTCATGGTTTCAGGGTCCTGGGATGAAACCCTATATGGATCCCCATGTGAGGCTCCCTGCTCAGCAGGGAGTCTTCTTCCTCTGTTCCCCTCCGCTCATTCCTGCTTTCTCATTCAAATAAATAAATAAAATCTTAAAAAAAAAAAGAAACAATGCTGATATCACAATGATAATAGTGTATTGGAGTATCGGAGAAACATTGGAAGTGGAAATCTAGAGACCAAAACCATAACCTTGGCTACTAATTACATTTGGCTTTGGACAAACTGCATTGCCCTCTTAGAAAATAGATTATTCATTTACGCTATATTGAGAGTAGACCAAAAACTTCTAGTTTCAAATAATGACAATAATAGTAATTTTGTCTTCCACGATGCCAGACATGTCTACGAAAAACTGCCCCATCCAATTTCTTTGAGGAAAAAGAAGCTCCAGGGTATTCTTTCAGAATAGGGAGGCATGGCTACTAATCAGACAAAGGCAGAAATGTGGTCCAAAGGCAGCCAGTCCATATGCTGAGGATACTTTGCACAAGAGCTTCAGCATAATAGGGGCAATGGATATTATTTTAGCTCAATAATCCCTCCTGCTGGAATTTGAATAGTGTAATATGGAAAGAATCAACATACTGATAAGTGGAAAAAGAAATAAGATACAGAAAAATAGCTGAGGCCAGAATAGTGGAATTAGTGAAAGGGATGGCAAGAAAAGTCCATTGCTCCCAGAGATGAAGGCAGGTGGTTCCAAGCATTGCAAATATATCGACACATCTCTCTACAAAATGTGGAATTCAAAATTGTAAGATTACTAAACACCAAGGCATGTGCACAGCAGTCCCACACACATGAGTTTTCCTTTTAGGACTATACACTGACTGAAATGAAATATCAAAACCTCAAAAAAAAAATTCTGGTACTTGGTCTTTGAAAGTCCTTGAAGCACATTCTCAGTCTTTCCTATTGGATCCTTTATTTGAACTGCTTTTGGTTATGAACCAAAGTCCTTCCAGGGTCTTTTGTACTTTTATTGCAATAGGAACTATATAACATGAGGTTTTACCCTTTTAAAACATTTTTAAGACTCCAGTATTGTTAACTATAAGCACGATGTTGTATAACAGATCTCTAGGACTTTTTCATCTTACACGAACAACTCACTGTTTCCCCCTATTCCCTAGCCCCTGGCACCCATCATTCTACTTTCTGTTTCTGTGAGTTTGTGAGTTTGCATACCTTAGATACCTCATGTAAGTGGAATGATGCAGTATTTTATCTTCTGTGACTGCCTAGTTTCATTTAGCATAATGTCTTCAAGTTTCATCTATGTTGTAGAATGTGACAGGATTTCCTTCTTGATGAAGTCATATTCCATTGTATATATATATATATATATATATATATATATATATATATATATATATACACCACATTTTCCCCCTGGGATCCTTCTTTCATATTGTCACATGTTATCCTCACAATATATTCCTGTTACTAGAAGTAGCTTGGGTAAAACCTCTTCTTGGAACTTAGAGAACTAACTAATACAATTTTTTACACCTGTCATTTGATTTAATGTTCCTCAAAAACCTATGAGGTATTATTATCTCTGCTTTAAAATTAGGAACTGAAGCTCAGAATCTTATTCCAAACTATAAAATCAGACAGTGGCATAGACGGCCTTCAAACCTAGAAATGTGTGACCACAGAGCCTATGCTACTGTGGTGCTTTCCAAATGTAAAGTTCCAATGGGCTGTTATCCCACACCTCTACTGAAATAGTAATGTGATATTTTTCAAAATATTTCCATATATTTAGCCCATGTCTTCACATTTTTGTTCCAATGTGGGAGATAAATGAGAAATGTAATATCAATTCCATTTTGCAGACAGAGAAATCTACGATCCATCCAATCTGGAGACCATATAAAGCAAAAGGACACATGCCTATATCCTCCACTTACCAGGTGTATGAACTTCTGCACTTCACTAATAGGGAATTCTATGTCAATGATGACATTGATCTCATAGAATAATGTGAAAATAACATTAAATGAAATCTAGCTCCACAATCGGCAAATAAGATGTCCAACAGACTATCTTTCTCTTTTTTTTCATCCCTGATCCCACCCACCTTCTTTTTTAGAATGAAATCACACTGTGTCTAATATCCATCAAACTCTCCAACTCTCCAAGGTCAAATTATAATATGAAATACATAAAGTATGATTCATCATATAGGATTTCCTTAGATTTAAAGAGTGTCATTTTTATCCAGGACTATTCATGTCAATTTCTGCTCCCTTGCTTATTATTTCCACCCCGCCTTTTTCTAAGAAGCATTTAAGGCAGACAACTCAACCTAATTCAAATTGCCAGGATATAAACAGTGACATAAATATGAAAAGATTATTCTTTTAGTGGTCTCCCAACTTAAAAACTCCCTGTAGAAAAGGAAAGACATATTAATCTGAAAGCCAGAAGCATTTAGAATTAAGGATAATTTCATCATCTAAAAAGCTAGATTTCATTAAAATTGCCCTCTCTGAGTCTCAGTTTCCACTTCTGTGAACTGAGGGAGTAGGATTAGTTGATTTCTTATTTTACTCTCAACTTTTATGATGCAATCTTATCATGGGAGCAGAACATCAATCAGGGAGTCTGGCGGCTACCATAAAACTGAAGCAGAGAGGAGTTCCAGTTGCTACAGGGAGATTTCCTGTCCACCTGGGAACACTGCCTTCCCTGACCTCCTCTAGCATATTGACTTGATCACCCATTCGACGCATTATTTTAATAATTAAATTATGAGTTGGTTTTTGTTTTCATAGGTGTGTAGTTAACAGAGAAGATACATAGTTAACAGAGCTTTACACAGGTTCATAACTACAATACCTGATACAGTATCTAAAGACAGTGAATACTTTCTGACAAGGGAAACTTCTTTTTGTGTTCTCTCAGATTTAAAATTTTAAATACCTTGAATGTGTTGACATTATGTGTTCTCTGGTTCATGCAAATAGTTGTTATCATTAACTTTGGTCCCAGACATTGTAAAACCTTTTCCATTTAATTATTAAGTTTGATGCCTCCAATAGTCTCAAATCTTGCCCAGTGATCTATGTTCTACTACTGATCTACATTCCCATAACACCTACAGACAGGGAAAAATAGCAAGTGAAAAACAAGGGCTTTGAAATTAAATCAGGTTCTCAGTCCTGAATCCACAACTACCAGTCATGAAAGCAATAACAAATTATTGAAATTTCTGAGTCTTGGCTGAGATTAAATTATTCTATTGTTATCATGAGGACTGATTTGATAATATCTGAAAATTTCTAGGCTTTAGTAGGTACTCAGTAAATAGTAACTATTATTCATTCCACAAGATATTAAGGTATATAGATTAGGAAGAAAAACAGAAAATTTTCTTTTCACACATATGACTGTTTATGTAGAAAATCTAAACAAATAGACCAAAAAAACCTCTTGGAACTAATAAGTGATTATAACAGATTTGCAGGATACAAGGTTAATATGTACAGGTCAATCACTTTTCTGTATTCCAGCAATGATTAAGTAGAATTTAAAATTAAAAACAACACGATTTACACTAGCACCCAGAGAAATGAAATCCTTAGGTCTAAATAAAAAAAAAATATGTTAGAGACCTATCTGAGGAAAACCTACAAAACTATGGTGAATGAAATCAAAGAATTAAATAAAGAGATAGGTCATGTTCATGGATAGGAAGACTCAGTATTATCAAGATGTCAGTTCTTCCCAACCTGATATACAGATGTAATGCAATCAAAATAAAAATTCCAGTACGTTACTTGTGGATATTAACAAACTGATTCAAAGCTTATATGAAGAGGCAGAAGATGCAGAATTGCCAATTCAGTGTTGAAGGTGTAAAGCAAAGTGAAAAAAACAAGTTGGAGGAGTGATGCTACCTAACTTCGAAGCTTACTATCAGGCTACAGTAATCAAGACAATGTGGTATGGGTGAAAAAACAGACAAATAGATCAATGAACAGAATAGAGAGCCCCAAAATAGACCGACATAAATGTGAGAATGGATCTTTGACAAAGGAGCAATGGCCATACAAGGAAGCAAAGATAGTCTTTTAAATAAATGATGCTGGAGGGGCGCCAGGGTGGCTCAGTCAGTTGGGCATCTGACTCTTGATTTCATCTCAGGTCATGATGTCAGGGTCTTGAGATCAAGCCCTATGTCGGGCTCTATGCTCAGTGCAAAGTCTGCTTGGGATTCTCTCTCTCTGCCCCTCCCCCCTAAGCACACTCCCTCCCTCTCTCAAATAAATAAATAAATAAATAAATAAATAAATAAATAAATAAATAAAATCTTAAAAAAGAGAAACAATCTGATTTTAAAATGGGCCAAAGACAGATACCTATAGATAAAAAACAAACATATGAAAACATGCTCCATATCATATTTCATAAGGAAAATGTAAATTAAATTAAAACATGAAAGATACCACAACATAACCATTAGAATGGTCAAATCAAGGGGCTCCTGGGTGGCTCAGTTGGTTAAACCACTGCCTTCAGTTCAGGTCATGATCCTGGAGTCCCGGGATCAAGTCCCACATCTGGCTCCCAGCTCCGTGGGGAGTCTGCTTCTCCCTCTGACCTTCTCCCCTCTTATGCTCTCTCTCACTCTCTCTCTAATAAATAAATAAAATATTAAAAAAAAAGAATGGCCAAAATCTAGAACACTGACAAAACACCAAATGCTGGCTAGGATATAAGCAATGAAAACTCTCATTCATTGCTGGTGGGAGTGCAAAATATCACAGCCACTTTGGAAGACAGTTTGGCAGTTTCTTACAAAACTATACACACTCTTACCATACAATCCAGCAATACTACTCCTTCGTATTTACCCAAAAGAGCTGAAAACTTACATTCACACAAAACACGTACATATGTATTTATAGCAGCTTTATTCATAATTGCTAAAATTTGGAAGCCATCAAGATGTCCTTTAGTAGGTGAATGGATAGATGAACTGGTATACCCAGAAAATGGAATATTATTCAGTCTAAAATGAAATTAGCTTTTAAAAAAAATTTTATTTTTTCAGTGTTCCAAGATTCATTGTTTATGCCCACACCCAGTGTTCCATGCAATAGGTGCCCTCAGTACCCACCACCAGGCTCTCCCATCCCCTACCCCTTTCCCTCCAAGACCCTCAGTTTGTTTGAGTCCAAAGTCTCTCATGTTTTGTTTCTCTCCCCGAATTACCCTACTTCCCATTTCCTTTCCTTCTCCTACTGTCCTCTATGAAATTAGCTTTTAAAAAGAAAAAGCTATGAACAGATATTGAGGAACTTTAAATACATTACTAAATGAAAGCAGTCAGTCTGAAAAGGGTAGGTACTGTCAGATTCCAATTGTTTGAAATTGTGGAAAAGATGAAAGTATGGATATAGTAAAAAAAAATCAGTGGCTGCCTGGGGTTAGGGGTGGGGTTAGGGATGAATAATTTGAGTACAGAAGACTTTTAGGGCAGTTAAAATACTTTGCATGATGCCGTAATGCTGGATACATAGCATTACACATTTCTGAAAACTCATAAGATGTACAACATAAAGAGTAAACCATAATGTAAACTATGGATTTGGGTGATATCTTATGCTCATCAACTGTAACAAATGTTCCACTCTGGTGGGGGAGCTCTGCATGTGCAGGTTGGCAGGGGGTATATGAGAAATCTCTGTATCTTTCCCTTAACTTTGCTGTGAACCCAAAACTGCTCTAAAAGATAAAGTCTTAATTCTTAAGTCTTTACCTTGTGATTTCATCTACAAAAATCTTCCAGGGACTCCTCCCAGCCTCAGAATCAAGATCTCCCTATTTATCTTTGCTTTTCAAAGACCACAAAATTTTTGTGCTGTTTATCTGTTAGAATATATGGGAATCTGTGTGAATCCTTAGGCTTTGATAACCTAGCTTTTGAATACATCTTCTTGTCCCTCCATTTGTCACTGTAGAAAGATTAAAGATTCTAAAACTAGTGACACACACAAAAACTGAGACGGAATACAGGCTCTACCTCTTCATACCTCTGGGATCTTAGAGATTTCACTTAACCTAGCCCCATCTGTGAAAAGGTAATGGTAATGTAAGGATTGTTGGTAATACCTATATAGTTTATAACTCAGGGCCTGGCACATGAGTAGGCTCTCAGTAGTTAGCAATGATGGTGATAAATAAGGAAGATGATTTTCTGGCCACTGAGCTGAGATGCGGAAAGTAGAAAAAATGTTCTCTTTCAATACTTTAAAATTGAGTTTTAACTAAATCAATATTGACTTACTCAACCCACATGTATTTTCCCCTAACTACTATACAGACTGACATTTGAACCACATATTCTGTCTCACGTTTTCTTTTTTTTCTTGTTACTTAATTTTTTTCCCAGTATTCTAAGATTCATTGCCCATACCCCACACCCAGTGCTCCATGCAATAGGTGCCCACAGTACCCACCACCAGGCTCTCCCATCCCCCCACCCCCTCCCTCCAAGTCCCTCAATTTGTTTCTGTGTCCAAAGTCTCTCTTGTTTTGTTTCTCTCCCTGAATTACCCTACTTCCCATTTACTTTCCTTCTCCTACCGTCTTCTATATTACCCCTTATGCACCACACGTAAGTGAAACCATGTGATACTTGACTTTTTCTACTTGGCTTATTTCACTCAGCATAATCTCTTCCAATCCAGTCCATGTTGCTACAGAAGTTAGATATTCATCCTTTCTGATGGAGGCATAGTACTCCATTGTATATATGTACCACATCTTCTTTATCCATTCTTCTGTTGATGGGCACCTTGGCTCTTTCCACAGTTTGGCGATTGTGGCCATTGCTGCTATGAACATTGGGGTGCATATGGCCCTTCTTTTCACTACATCTGTATCTTTGGGGTAAATGCCCACTAGTGCAATTGAAGGGTCATAGGGTAGCTCTCGTTTTAATTTTTTAAGGAATCTCCACACTGTTTTCCAAAGCGGCTGCACCAGCTTGCATTCCCACCAACAGTGTAAGAGAGTTCCCCTTTCTCTGTAGCCTCTCCAACACTTGCTGTTTCCTGACTTGTTAATTTTGGCCATTCTGACTGGTGTAAGGTGGTATCTCAGTGTGGTTTTGATTTGAATTTCCCTGATAGCTAGTGATGATGAACATTTTTTCATGTGTCTGTTAGTCATTTGTATGTCTTCTATGAAGAAGTGCCTCTTCATGTCTCCTGCCCATTTTTTGATGTGATCATCTTCTTTTTGGATGTTGAGTTTGAGTAGTTCTTTATAGATCTTGGATATCAGCCCTTTGTCTGTAGTGTTGGTTGAGAATATCTTCTCCCATTCTGTTGGTTGCCTCTTTGTTTTATTGATGGCTTCCTTTGCTGTGCAGATTATGCTCCCATTTTAAGAAATAGTAAATCCATTAATTTGGTGCTGGTGATGTTTATTTTTTCTTAAATCTTCTCATTCTCGATCACATTACCAGACTTCTTTTTATGCATTATAATTTTTCTATAGCAATAGGACTCAAAGTATCATTTATATCTGTGTCAGTCATCTCACCCATGGTGTCTCACTCAAATGCCCTCAACAATCTGAAGGGCTGGGTATCGTCAGGCCCAATTCATGAATAACAGCTAATATTTGTTGACTGATTATTCCGTACTAGGCATTGTTAAAGGTATTATTCTTATGTTAATCAATCTTCATGACAACTAACATTTTATAGGTCAGGAAGCCAAAGAGAAGAGAAATTAATGAACCGGCATGATGTTGTACAGATATTGTTAATGACAATGTCGGGACTCAAACCCTATTTGTCTGACTCCAGCCTCATTTTTTTAACTTCTATATTGCTTTCACATATGACAAAAATTTCCTTTAGGAGAGTTTGTGGAATTTGAGAATAAGTGGCAGAACAGGGTTTGAATGAAAAACACAAATTCTAAACCATTCAACTATTTTACTATCCCCAATGATATTTAATGCTTCTTTCAAGACTGTGAAATGTTTTATGACCAGACAAGTTGTTAGAACCCATTTCTCATCCCGTAGATCAGGGCTCACTCTCCTCATTTACTTGTCCCACTCCAATCTCTACTGGACATTTTCCTCTTCATAGCACTGATTAAGAATTCTGTGGCTGTTCCCTACTTACTGCTTATGCCCACCTTTGTCCCAGAAAATGTGAATAAATGGGACTGCCATACAAAGGTTCAGTGAAACAGTGTAGATGCAGGTGACCCAGTAGTCTGTCAGGGCTAACAGCTATCCTAGACGCAGCTCTACCCATGTGCTAGGCACAGTGAACACTGCATGTGAGGGAACTAGCCTTATCTCCATTTCCAGGTGAGGAAACACAGACTCAGAGAGTTTAAGACTCCCCCAAGGTCACACAGGTAGAAGTGAAGCACCGGGATTTGAATATGAGTTTCCTAACATCGTGGATGACTCAAACCCTTTTTTTTTTAAAGGTTATATTTATTTATCTATAGATCTATCTATCTATTTGAGAGAGAGAGCGAGAGAGAGCATGCGGGCATGTACACACACACGCGCGTGTGCGCGGGCGTGAACAGGGGAGGGGCAAGAGAGGAGGGCAGATCAGCAAGGGAATGAGAGGGAAAGAATCTCAAGCAGGCTGGTAGCACACAGCCTCATGTGGGGCTTGATCTCATGACCCTGAAATCATGACCTGAGCCGATACCAAGAGTTGGACGCTTAACCAACTGAGCCACCCAGGCATTCCTTAAACTCTTCAACACTATGCATATGGATATCTAAATGAAATTAGGAGAGAGTTTTCACTAGAGTTCTAATCTAAGAGAGCTTTTCACTAGATTCTATTCTAAAATTATTTATCAACAATTTAAAAAGAATATTATGGGCAATTCAACTTTGTAAGTCACACAGGAAAAGTGCTGAATACGGGAGGACCCAGAAGTCAGTGAGGGCATCCTGAGATAGACCATGGTTTCTGTCCTTACATAACACAGGTGCATAAAAAATGTTCCCGGCCCAGACATGCAACATGAAAGGTCATTGGATTACACATTCAAAGGTGTCATTCCCAATGTTGTTATGGTATCATGGCAACTGATTCAGGTCAGAATTCCTGCATTTTAATTCTTGCCTAACAGTGGAAACAGCATCTCACTTACTGTCAGAACTTAAGGAGCTTTTTGATTCCATCTAGCCCAACCCCTTTCATTGTATTGATGAAGAGACTGAAGCCCTACTGACATTAAAACATGACATAGCAACTTGGATGAATCTCTAAGACATTTTGTAGAGTTAAAGAAGCCAGATACAAGAGACCAAATGGCCACCATGTAATGTTTTTATACCAGAAGAATAGAGTGGGTTAAGCCTGTTTAGAAAAAAAAAATTACATACATGGTATGTAATTCCTTTTATATAAAGTTCCAGACAAATGAAGCAGTTCATTTGGTCACCATTCAAATGGTGACAGAAGTTCAAACAATGGTAACCTCTGTGGCTGGATGGGGGGTGGTGTGGGGTGAGGGGTGGAGTGAGGGGGAGGGTGGGAGCTAGGGGGAAGGCACTGACCATAGAAAAGCACAAAGAAACCTTTAAGGCAATTTCTATACTGATCTATGCATTCATAAAAAAATGCATCAAACTGTATATTTAAGACTTTCAAATTTTAGCATATAAAAATAATATCTAAAAAAGAAAATGAAAAAAGAAAATAACGGCCTGTATGCTAAGAGGCCTGTGAGAATCTCATCTTCTACTGAGTAATACTCAGAGAGCACTTTGTTGTATGTTGAGAATTACATTTAGAATTGCAGATGTGGAAAATTTCTCTGTAGAACAGGGAAGAAATTACTCAAGATCATAAAATAATGAAAATGCTAGATTTGGGTTTTATTTTTCATGCCATAATGGCTTGGAAATCCCTGGAATTGTAAAGAAGTTTCGATGGAGGCCCTTGGCATACTGTGGAAAACCACAGTAGAAATGGTATTAAGTTTGAAGGCAGATAATTTGTGTTAAAAGATAACTTCACCCTTATTTATATAAAGTACAGTGTCTGGCACATAGTAGGCATTGAGTTTATTATTAATGGAGGAGTGTGAAAGGATGGCTGAATGAAATATGGTCAATAATTTAACCACTGAATTTAGGAACAATAAAAATAAAAGTCTTTTATATATTCCAAAGCAGTGATCTTCAAAGTATATTCCATACAAGACCAAGTATCTATAAATTGTACCATTAGAGAAAAGCTTTTTAGGGTCAAATGGGGTTTGGCAATCTTGATTTAAACAAATTGAAAAACTTTGCTTAGCTGCAGGATTTCTTTTAAGTGCTAATGTATGTGTGAAATCCCTAGAGAAAAATTAGGTATGTAGCATTTTCTAAAATCATTTAACCACTAAGTCATCATTAGATTAGAATATTAAGAACTTAAGAAGCTCTTAGAGTCCATCTAGCCCAACTACTTTCATTGTACTAATGAAGAGACTGAAGCCCTACTGACATTAAAACACGAGGTAGCAACTTGGATGAATCTCTATTATAAAATGCAAAACAAAAAATGTATTATAGAAGGGAAAAGTTCCTATCTTTTTAAAGGATGAGGAAATATGTCAAAATTAGTCCATGATACCTGGTACAAAAATGAATGAAATGAGATGGGATTTCACTTTTACTAACTCCTAATCCCAAATTTAAACATTTCTTTTAATTAATAACTTTAAAATATGTGATGCCCTGGGTGGCTCAGTCTGCTGGGCAGCTGCCTTCAGCTCAGGTCATAGTCGAAGGGTCCTAGGATCAAGCCCTGGGAGGGCTCCCTGCTTGGTAGGGAGTCTGCTCCTCCCTCTCCCTCCATCCTTCCTCTCTGCTCCTGCACTCCTCTCTCTCACTCAAATAAATAAAATCTTCAAAAAAATTTTTTACATCTCTACAGAAATAAAAATTAAAAAAATTAAATGATGTGATGCCCTAACGTTAAATATATTTGTGGGTTTATTATATATAAAGAAATTAAACATGACCACACTGGCATGGATGACTGGAGAGAGGAAATGAAAACATATTATTATAAGGTTATTATATGATGAATTGCTGGCATAATATTTAATTATAGACTGCAAAAGCTTAAAATGTATCTTAAAAACACTAGAGTAAAACTTAAAAAAATTTTTTTAAAGTTATAACTAATAAACAATGGTGGAGCAAAAGTGGAATCACAAAAAATACTCTATGCAAAGACAGCAGGAAAACGAGGAAAAGGGAACAAAACACGGGAGGAAAAACTTGTAAAATATGTAGTAAGATGGTAGATCCAAACCCAATCATTATCATTATCAATTCTCAATTATTAATAAAACAAAAACACTAATTTGAGAAGACATATGCACGTTGTATTTATTACAGCATTATTTACAATAGCTAAGATATGAAAGCAACGTAAGTGTCCACTGATAGATAAATGGATAAAAAAGATACACACACACACACACTCAGCCAGAAAAAAGGAAAGAAATTTTGCTTTTTGCCAGAACATACATGGATCAGAAGATATTATGCTATGTGAAGTAAGTCAGAGAAAGATAAATACCATATGATTTCACTTGGTATGTAGAATATAAAAAATAAAACAAATGAACAAACAAACAACAATAACAAAGAAACAGACTCATAAATACAGAGAACAAGCTAGTGGTTGTCACAAGGAAGAGACGTGCAGGGGTAGGAGAAATAAGTGGAGGGAATTAAGAGGTGCAAGCTTCCAGTTATGAAATAAGTCATGTGGATGAAAAGTATAGCATACAGAATATAATCAATAATGTAATAACTTGTATGGTGACAGATGGTGACACACTTGGTGAGCTTTGTGTAATGCGCAGAATTGTCAGATCTCCGTGTTATACACACAAAACTAATACATGTCAACTATACTTTAATTAAAAAATAAATTTAAAAAATGCTTAGAAAGAATTTTTAAAATAAAAAATTGTAATGCCATTTACAGTAGCATCAGAAACAAAAATTTTAGGAATAAATATAATGAAAAATGTGTAAAAGCTCTGTGAAAACTATGAAACAATACTTGAAAAGAAATTAAAGAACACTGAAATAAATGGAGAAATACAACATATTCATGGATATAAGGACTCAAAATTATAAAAATTTGAAATGTACCCAAATTTAGTGTACAAAGGCAATTCAATAGCATTCAAAGTTCTAGTAAGATACTTTGTAGAAAATGAGTAGCTGAATTTATATTACATATGAAAATGCAGACAGCCAAGAAGAGCCAAAAGATCCTCTGCCAAGGATACTGAGGATGGGATATTAGCAATAAGGGGAAAGTTGCAAGTGATGATTCCTAAAACCTTTTCTTAACTTCATATTTCTTTAAAAGAATGAAGCTTTTGGGGTGAGAGCTGACTTCAGAAGATGTAGGTTTTCACACTGGTCATCTTTATTTACTAGAGGAAACAACCTTATACAATCATTTGACTTCTCTCAATAGTCGGTAAAGTGAAAATAATTCCAGCTTTCTCATATTATTGGAGTGAAGACAAAAATGTGCCTATGGTAGCGTTTTGAAAACTGTACCATATGTATTTATTATTGCTTTTATTATTTGAGGAATTGCATCAGCAGGAGACAGGAAAACTAGATGTCAGAAGCTTTTGGGAACTATTAAAAATACTGAGTGGGTAGGAATCAGCTGGAACTCTCAGGTGGAATGCAAGTGGGAATTTCCTGAGTAGTTATCTGAAGAAGGGAAGAGCTAACCGAACATGGTGGAAAGGCAGCTCAGGTGAAATAACAAAGGACAGAGATGTTTCTCGGGATTCTGAGGACTCCTGCACATACTGGCACTATACTTGACAGACACATAGACAACTTGGCCACATAGGACAGAAGAATCAGTTAAACAATTGGGCCAGAACATTAAGCAAGTACACAGGTAGTAGAAATAATTTTAAAGAACATTGTGTCAGTAAGCCAATGCCTCAAATTAGTTATTCAACATGGTCAAGTTTTCCAAATACAGAATTTACCCTTTTCCATGCCATATGGCTTAACCCTATCTGGGGAGAGGGTAATATTCTAAAAATCTATACATACACATTTTGCCTCCTTGAAGAAAAAATAATCCACAAAATTTTATCTATGCTTGACAACTCTATAAAATACAGATACACCCTTTGAATTTTATTAACATACAAGGGGTTATCTGCCCTGCACTGTTTTATCTCCCAATTTACGTGTTATTTGAGTACTTCTAGAAGCCTTCTTTGTGGAATTCTCTACCACAACAAACCGATACAACACAAGCACACTCCAGTCCTCATCATACGTGGATATCCTCCACCTCCAAAGTGCAAACCTTGAAGTGCTTCTTCTGATCAGATTGCCTCTTTCTGTCTTTGCGACTCTCGAACCCTCATTCCTCTTCCTCCCCACATTCATCACACCCAAAGTTCCTCCTCCTCTTCCTATTACTGCTAACTGAATATCCTGTCTCAGTTTGCTCGCTCTCTATTCCAACCTAGATTCAATGTTGAATATATAAGGTATCATCGCACCTTCAGTAACACATAATCTTTAACTTCTACCAGTTCTCTTAGCAAAATTCCAAACCTAATCAATAAAAGACAGCTATTTGCATGTGGAGGTATAGCTTATATTTAATAAACAAGGCTCTGAATTCAGGCGCATCTAATTTTAAATCCCAATTCTTCCACTTAATGTTTCTTTGAAACAAGGTCACCTATTTAACTTCTGTCTGCCTCAATTCTCTCTGGATGGTATATTCCCTGCTGTGTACCCATCATGGTGCCTGACAAAAATCAGATGCAAAGTGAATATTTGTTGAATGAAAATGAACACTACCCTCCTTAATGTTATGGAAACGACCATTATTTTCAATTACTGTTCCTTTTCTTTACTTCAAAATACATCTACAGTTTCAGTCAGCCTTTCTGTTTTCCATTTTGCCTTAGGAGAAGGATGATGACAATTCTCTAAGGCTAATCACCCACCTCTCCTCTGTATTCCAAGTTCTCCTGTGTCTTCAGTGCATTGCCTTATCAGATTTCCTTCTACTATTCTCACAACAGGATGTTCCTCCTTCAACCCACAAACATGCTTTATCTTTCTCTGTAAGTTACTCCCTCAGTTTTCTCTTGCTTCTTATCATCCCAAGGTCCTCCAAAGGGCAATGTCTACTTATGGCTTTTACTTCCTTGGCTCTCATTCATTCAACATTCACCAAATCTAATTTAGCTCCTTTCCTACAATTGTACTGAAAATCATTGAACATTAGCTATAATAAAAATAAATTCCTTTTCTATTTTATTTAATTTCTCATAAAAAATTTGACATGATTTGGGGTGCCTGGGTGGCTCAGTTGGTTAAGTGTCCAACTCTTGGTTTCAGCTCAGGTCATGATCTTATGGTTTGAGCCCCATGCACCAAGCTCTGTGTTCAGCATGGAATCTGATTGGGATTCTCTCTTCCTCTCTTTCTGCCCCTCCCTCTGCTCATGGGCACCCTTTCTCTCTCTCATAATAAACAAATAAATCTTTTTAAAAACATTTGACAGATTGTTGCACTTCCCTCTGAACCCTCTGCCTTTCCTTTCAGTGCCACTCTCCTTAGCTTTGCCCCTACTATACTGAACATTCTTCCTCATCTCATTGCTTTATTTTTCCTTCCTTCACTGCCTATCTCTCACACCTGGTATGTCTCACAGTTTAATTCCTGACTAATTAAGTTTCAGCTACCTGATGTCAACCCCAAATCAATGTCTTTTTTTTTTTAAGTTTTATTTATTTATTTGACAGAGAGATCACAAGTAGGCAGAGAGGCAGGCAGAGAGAGAGGAGGAAGCAGGCTCCCTGCTGAGCAGAGAGCCCGACGTGGGCCTCGATCCCAGGACCCTGAGATCATGACCTGAGCCGAAGGCAGAGGCTTTAACCCACTAAGCCACCCAGGCGCCCCCCAAATCAATGTCTTCATTTCACTGTCCCCCTTCATCCAGACTTGCAACTCTGGATTGCAAGAGAGTTGCATTTTTACTCACACATTATTATTGTGTGAGTAAAAATGCAACTATTACTCACACATCCCAAAACTATCTCATTATTTCTTCCTCACTCTCAAGTCTCCTCTTCTTTTGTTCCCTATAGTTAGAGCTTTCCCTCCCCAGCTAAAAATGTAGAAGTCATTTAAACATTTTTTAAATCTAGCTACATCTAACTGATCACAACATCTTATTGAGTCTATGCATAAAATCCCAAATCTATGCCTGTATTTTTAACTTCATTACTAATGCTTGCATGCTTGCTCTCTTTTATTCATTCAAGGTAGAACTCCTGACTTTCCCTACCCAAACCTGACCACCACCTGCAGTCTGTCCTATTACAGTGAATTACACCATCATTCTCCCAGTCAGGCTAAAAACCTAGCATTTGTCATTGATTTCCCACTTCTCTCACTGGTCACATGCAATTCATCATCCAGTCCTGAAGATCCACATTCTAATAATCATGAGCTAATATGACATTCTTTCTACCTATACTACATCCTTAGATTAGGCCAAGTCTCTCACCTCACTTTTAAAATATTAACTAGCTGTCTTCTTTCACTCCTAATCTATAACCCCCTTTCTTTTTTCTTTTTTTTTAAAGATTTATTTATTTGACAGAGAGAAACATAGCCAGAGAGGGAACACAAGCAGGGGGAGTGAGAGAGGGAGAAGCAGGCCTCCCGTCAAGCAGGGAGCCCGATGTGGGACTCAATTCGGGGTCTCCAGGACCATGACCTGAGCCGAAGGCAGCCGCTTAACCAACTGAGCCACCCAGGGGCCCCTATAACCCCCTTTCAACTTATTCAGTATACACAAACTGTCAAAATTATAAGGCCAGATTACATTTTAAAAAGGTAATTGTAATTATAATATAGACACATTGAATACATGCCAGGAACTGTTGAACATGCTTGACATACGTTAATTAACTTCATCTTCACCACCCCTGTGAGGTCCAAGCCTCAGAGAAGTAAAATAGGTTGCTTCAGGCCAAAGACCTAAATGAAACCAGGTTACGTGTCTCCTTTCCTAAACAACCATTCAACAGATTTCCGTTACATTTATAATTAAACACAAATTGTTTACTGCAGCCAACAATGATCTCATCCTTGCCAGCTCTTTATCTCCATCCTGTGCTACTCTCACCTGTGTTGGTCAGGCTCTGATTGTATACTACGTTTCTGTTTCTAAACTATCACAAACTTCCCTAACTGAAGAGTTTTGAGTTAGTTCTTTTACCTGGAAAGCTATTCTACCTAATCCTTTCCATGACTTACTTACCTCAACTTACATGTGTCAAATTAAACATCACTGTTTTCCCTGAAAAACTTAAAGGCCCTAAAATAAATAAAGGTCCTGATTAATTTTTGTCAAAACATCATTTGGATTTCTTTCATGGCATTTATCATTTCTGTAACTATTTTGTTAATTTACTGTTTACGTATCTATTCCTTTTCTTCCATTACATTATACATTATACAAGGTTAGGAACCATGCCATTTTGTTTAACATTGTAGCTTCAGCACAACACCTGATACAGTCTCTAGAACAATTCTTGAATTATTCACTTGATAATTTACATTTTAAAAATCTGCATTAGTTCCTACTAAGTTCTAAGGGCTTACAAATGATGATCAATGTGGTTTACAAGAATGTGGCCTTGTACAGAAGTAGACAAAAAATAATGACAAAACTATATGATATATGCCTTTCAAAGGCATCTGTAGGAAGAGAACAATTCCATATTTCTAAAGGAGACCAGGAAGGCTTCATGGATAAGTTGGCATTGGAGGAATTACAGCAAAGGTTTTCATATGGTTGAAATTTTGTCCCCCGAGGGACATTGGGTGATATATGGAGACATTTTTGATTGTCATCTGGAGAGAGAGGGATTGCTATTGGCATTGGGTAGGTAGATATCAGGGACATCCTACAATGCACAGGATAGCACTATCAAAACAAAGGATTAGCCAGCTCAAATTTTCAGTTGTGTCAAAGCTGAGAAACCCTGAATTAGATCTTAAAAGATTAATGAGGGTAGGGTGGCTGGCTTATGGAAAAAACAAAAATTAGAAAAAAAATATTAATGAGGATACTTTACAAGTTAGATGACCACCATAACTTCCTATCTTTCTGAAAACATTCATTCATTCTGTACCTGAATGCCATTAGCTTTCTAAAATATAAATCTATTTATGTCATGCCCAGTTCACCATGTTTTCTGATACTAATATCTAATAATGTATTGATTTATTAGCACATGTCAAGGTCTTTCCAACAATCTTGTGGGGAAGGCATTACTGCCCCCATTTTTTGAGAAGGAAACTAAGATTCAGAGAAGCTAAGTAACCTATAGGGTCTCACAAGTGATGGCGTCCTTTGAAACACCCTGGCCCCTCGGCTTACTGCACAGTCTGATTCCAACTTTCTTTTCCAGCTTTATTTCCCATAGTCTTCTTAAGCAGAAAAATTGAATCATGACTAATTACCAATTGTTCATATTACACATTTCCATAAACAACTTTGGAAAAACAACACTATCCAGAAAAGTTGAAGATCTATGTATCACCTGAGCAAGCAATGCAAATCCTACATGAACATGTCAGAGACTCGTACCTCTACACTAGGGGACATGCACAAGAATATTCAAATACCAGTTTTTCCAACAATAGAAAAAGAGAAAAAGAAAAAAATAAATCAATATGAATATTCATCAGCAAGAGCTTTACATAAATGAGTTGAGTTTTATTCACACAGAATAGTGCAAAGTGATTAACATGTGATACATATAGAAATGTACATACCAACATAGATAAATAAAAGTAAAACATTAAGAAAAATGCAAGTGGCAAGAATATAGTGTATAAGAACATTTAAATGCAGATCAAAACATACAAAAATCTAAACAAATTACCTAGTTATCATATAATGACCAAACTTTTATATGAATATATTTAAAAGCAAAAGAATTACAACAGCACATTCAGGACAGTGGTTATCTTTGGCGGGAAGAGGCCATGAGATCCAGGAGCTTCAGTATATTTGGTAATATGCTACTTCTTAAGATGAGTATTCATTATATTCTCTTTATTCTATATAAGCTTGATCTACATACATACTATTAGTACAGCTATTATTATTATTTCTATGTAGTAATGTTTAAATTTATATATATAACTTTTTTTTAGTTTATATTTTGGTTCTTGCTATTTCTTTTGCTTGAAATGACCCTTCTCTTTTTCTGCCTGGTGGGATCACACTCTTAAAATACTGTGGAAGTTCAACTTATGAAAGAAATTGAAGAAGACACAAAAAGATGGAAGAGCATTCCATGCTCATGGATCAGAAGAATAAACATTGTTAAAATGTCTATACTGCCCAGAGAAAGCTATACTTCTAAAGCTATCTCGATCAAAATTCCACCAACATTTTTCAAAGCGTTGGAACAATCCTAAAATTTATATGGAACCAAAAAAGACTCTGAATTGCTAAGGAATTGTTGAAGAAGAAAAAAAAAATTGGGGCCATCATGTTACCTGACTTCAGGCTTTATTACAAAGCTGCGATCACAAAGACAGCATGGTACTGGCACAAAAACAGACAAATAGACCAATGGAACACAGTAGAGAGTCCAGACATGGACCCATAAATCTATGGTCAAATCATCTTCAACAAAGCAGAAAAAAATATCCAGTGGAAAAAAGAGAGTCTCTTCAATAAATGGTGCTGGGAAAATTGGACAGCTACATATGGAAGAATGAAACTAGACCACTCTCTTACACCACACACATAGATAAACTCGACATGGATGAAAGACCTCAACATGAGGCAAGAATCCATCAAAATCCTAGAGGAGAACATAGGCAGTAACTTCTTTGACATCGACCGCAGCAACTTCTTTCAAGACACGTCTCCAAAGGCAAAGGAAACAAAAGTGAACATGAACTTTTGGGACTTCGTCAAAATAAAAAGCTTCTGCACAGCAAAGGAAATAGTCAACAAAACAAAAAGGCAACCCACAGAATGGGAGAAGATATTCTCAAACAACACTACAGAGAAAGGGCTAATATCCAAGATCTATAAAGAACTACTCAAACTCAACATCCAAAAAGAAGATGATCACATCAAAAAATGGGCAAGAGACATTAAGAGGCACTTCTCCATAGAAGATATACAAATGGCTAACAGACACATGAAAAAATGTTCAGCATCACTAGTTATCAGGGAAATTCAAATCAAAACCACACTGAGATACCACCTTACACCAGTCAGAATGGCCAAAATTAACAAGTCAGGAAACAACAAGTGTTGGAGAGGCTGTGGAGAAAGAGGAACCCTCTTACACTGTTGGTGGGAATGTAAGTTGGTGCAGCCGCTTTGGAAAACAGTGTGGAGATTCCTTAAAAAATTAAAACAAGAGCTACCCTATGACCCTGCAATTGCACTACTGGGTATTTACCCCAGAGATACAGATGTAGTGAAAAGAAGGGCCATATGTACTCCATAGTTCATTGCAGCAATGGCCACAATCGCCAAACTGTGGAAAGAGCCAAGGTGCCCTTCAACAGATGAATGGATAAAGAAGATATGGTCCATATATACAATGGAATATTACGCCTCCATCAGAAAGGATAAATATCCAACTTTTGTAGCAACATGGACTGGATTGGAAGAGATTATGCTGAGTGAAATAAGCCAAGTAGAGTATCACATGGTTTCATTTACTTGTGGTGCATAAGGGGGTAATATAGAGGACAGTAGGAGAAGGAAAAGAAATGGGAAGTAGAGTAAATCAGGGAGATGAAACATAAGAGACTTTGGACACAGAAACAAACTGAGGGACTTGGAGGGAAGGGGCTGGGGGGATGGGAGAGCCTGGTGGTGGGTACTGAGGGCACGTATTGCATGGAGCACTGGGTGTGGGGCATAAACAATGAATCTTGGAACACTGAAAAAATAAAATAATATAATTTTTAAAAAGACTGTGGATGTTCAGAGGGAGAAGCTTAATTCAGGCTGGTAGCCAAGGAAAGCCATAAAGTAGAAGTGACATTTGAATTAGGTTTTAAATTTTGAGAAAAACAAACAGAGTCAAAGAAAGGTCATTCAGGGAAGAGAAAACAGTGTGAACAAAAAGCATGAGGGACAATTGCCAAGTTCAGGGTTCCAGGATGGAGAAGAGAGGAGTCATGACAGAAGAGGATGTGCTGGGAATTTAGAGAGGTAATGAGACATTCTGAATGTCAGTCCAATACCCTAATAAGAGAGCCACTGAAGATTTATACCATTAAAAAAAGAGGGAGGTGTTTTGGGAAAATAATGGTGAAAAAAGAACAAAAGGTTAGAATGGAGTGGGGAGCCAGGAAACCGTCTGGAGGCGATCATAAAAGATAGAAGGATGTGGACTAACATGGACTAACCAGGGACAGAACATACTCATCTACTGATAACATGAGAAAAGCATGGGAGTTTTATTTTTTTTATTTTTTTAAAAATTATTTTTTTAAAAAGATTTTATTTATTTGACAGAGAGAAACACAGTGATAGAGGAACACAAGCAGAGGGAGTGAGAGAGGGAGAAGCAGGCTTCCCGCCGAGCAGGCAGCCCGATGTGGGGCTCGATCCCAGGTCTCCGGGTTCATGACCTGAGCCGAAGGCAGTCACTTAACCAACTGAGCCACCCAGGCGCTCCAAAGCATGGGAGTTTTAAAAGGTGTTATCTCTACATTTCTAAAATTGAAGTATAATAATGTAAGAAATTAACCAACATAACCTCCCTTTTGCTAAAGACATTCTTTGAAATGAAATCAATCACATTAACAAATTGCATTAATTCAACAGGATGCCAACTTGACAAATTATATTACTGAAAACGTTTATTTTCTGGAAAGAGTAAGTACAGGTTCTCAAGATGCTTACACAACTTTCTATGAGCTATTCCTTATTTCCACAGCAGTCCTCAGAGTTGGAAGGGCCAAAGATGATGAAAGCTGGACATGGTATTAGAGATTATATAGTTCAAACCCTTCATTTTACTGAACAAGGAGAGAGAGATGCCTGGAGAGGGGAAGTGACATGCACCCAAGGTCACGGGACAAGTTATTACATATGTTCATTAAGGTAGATATTTGTGGAACTCCTACATATTCCCAGAAGTAGCAAAGAGACTGATCGTCTAGTCCAGATTTATGGGTAACTCAGAATCTGACCCACTGATTACCATTTGCTTACAAAGTATACTTTACTGTTTTTTCAGTGCTTTCACATAAATTATCTCATTTGAAAAAAACAAAAACACCACACAATACTGGCACAATTCTCTTCTTTCTCCTATCAGAAGAAAATAGCTCAGGAAGGTTAAGTGGCTTACAGGTCACACAGCGAAGAGTCCACAATTCCTTTGACTGCATCACAATTTCCTCATCTGTCAAATAAAGGAATTGTACTTAATGAAACTTAAAATTCTCAGTATGATGAATAAAAACTAAGACCTGTGTTTGCCAGTGTCTATCCATGTAGTTTCACTCACTATAGAATCAAAGTCTGTTTCCTTTAAAAGAGTAGAGGAAGAATCAACACCAAGCATCTCTCGCCAGATGGAGACACCGAAACTAGTGTAGGGAAGAGTATCCCACCATAATCCCATCTTTGGTGCTTCAGGAACTTCCTCAGGCTGGCTGGCTGCCCATGTAAATCCAGCAAGCGCTTCCTTGCAGGTGTCTGTCTGATATCACAGGCCTATTTCAAACATTGTCTACCATGCTCTTTCTCCTGGAAAGAAACTGAGTCCACATTCCTTCTGCTAATACTAATACTCTCCTACATAAGTCTAGCACTTTGTAGTTTTGAAAAGGTCTTCTGAATCTTTTTATCAGACACCACCTCCCCACAGTCCAGAACATTAGGTAGAGCACAGCTATGTGCTAATAGAGTTCTCTGAAGTTGTCACTTGACGTGATACCCAAGTAATGTCTTCTCTACTTCCTGCCATAATGCTTGGCTTCATCATGAGAAACCATGCCCCCCAAATTAACATTAACTCCCTTCATGCTAACAGCTTAGTGATTAGAGCAATACAATTCACTCTGTCTGGGAGATGGCTAAGTGCTTTATATGCATATCTCACAATAGTACTATAGGAAAAGTATTACTATTTTCATTTTACAGACAAGTGAACTGAGGCTACAGGGACTAAATACTTAAGTTAAACAGCTAATAAGTGGAAAATGTGAAATAAGGTCTGTGAAACTTGAAAAGCCATGTTCTTAACTAGTCAGCCAGACAGTGTACCCAAACCACCACCTACCTCTTACTCTACCCTTCTTGGAAATACTGAACTGTCAGCTGGCTAAAATTCCTAACTGGCCCAGCTGCAGCTGAGTCCTGCCCGCCGCTGTCCCATCCAAGTGGGTGGATGAAGTTCCAAGTTCCAGCCTCTCCCAGTCATTAAATCCCACTGAAGTTAACCAAGCTATGCTTGGAATTATATGACACGTCATCTATTTGATCCTCCCAAAAGCTCTGTGAAATGACACCACACAGATCACAAATCCCACTCTCTAGATGAGGATGGCTAAGGCACAGATAATTTAACTAGTCTGCGTTTAATATAGCTAGCAAGGGGCACAACAATGAAACTCAGGCTTCAGACTCCAAAACACTGTACGTTAAGTATGCCTCAAACACATTTAAGTTAGGCAAGGAATACAGAAAATTAAATGTACTGAGCCTGATCCATCCCTATGCTGAAGTGCATAGTTCAGATCTGTATAAATACTTGAGGCTAAGATGTTATCAACCTCTTCAACCTCACTCATCACATCTTTGTACCACAATGGCCCATATGGTAGAACAATAATCCATTCAGTGTATGAAAGAGCCACATCCAATGTCCCAGAGTGTATGACCCAGTAGATTTGAATAAAATTATATAATTAATGGTAGGAGGGAAACAAAGAATGAAATAACAGTGAAGAAGATCTCAGGTAAATCTGGACAGGAATCAGGAAAGGAAAGATTTTGTTAATGGTATTAAAAGTTTACTGTGATAAAATAAATTTTCCTCCTAGGGTACTCTGGGTTTCCCTAACCAGTTTTGGCAGATCAACATTTGACATTTCTCTAGAGAAGCAGGATCCATTACCAATGAAAAAAGAATCAGTGAATATGAAGACTTCTATCTCACAGCTTGCTATTTTTTACTGGAAAATCATAAGGGAAAGGAAAAAACTTCCAGATGCCACTCATTCTGTGCTCTTGCTTTAAGATACTATCACTTCCATTCAGCTCCTGAGAGTGGTATAGAACCTTTGAGTAGGCAAGGGTCATCTCTTGTAACTCATATGACAGATGATGCAACTGATGCACAGAAAGAATAAATGACTTGCCCAAGGTCACATGGTGAGCCATTGTCAATACTGGGCATCAGCATCCAGTGTGCTGTTCCTTCCTTTCTAGAGTTAAGCAATTAAAGCTTTTATTTATTTATTTATTTATTTATTTATTTATTTATTTATAGCGTGGGAGGAGGGGGCGGGGGAGAGAGAGAAAGAAACCTAACTGGACTCACCATTGAGCATGGTGCCTGATGTAGGGTTCAATCCCACGACTCCAAGATCATGACCTGAGCTGAAACCAAGAGTCAGACACTCGACCAATTGAGCCACTAAGGTACCCCAAAACTCTTCTTCTTATTTTATATTTTATTTAATTGGCATGGTACAAAATCTGATTATAAGCTAGAAAAAAATGAAAGCAAGATACGAGTGTGATTACTGTGTTATTAGTATTGTGAACATTTGTTCAGTAACTGGGATAGTAAAAAATTGATGTATTCCATTGGCTACAGTAACTGTATTTCTGCTTTCTTTAGGGAATAAAATGATGACGTGATCAACTAATTAATCAAATGTAGGATTAGTTCTTAAGTTGAAGTTGGTTTAGACTATATCACTTGAGATTCCTGAAAACATCTGAGACTCCATGATCCCAGACAGAGAGTAGAATGAGCATGAGCCTTGAACTCTGAGGCCAGAGATACTAACATTCCAATTCAAACATGACCAGCTCTCCAACTTGAGATAAACCAGTTAGTCTTCCCTAGCTTCATTTTCTTTTTTCATGTAAAAATACTAATAATCCCTATCTAAGCCTCAGGCCCATTAGGTAAAGATGGGATTGTGTATTTAGCAATAGTTTATATTCCATATTATTAGTATTACTACTAGTCTGTAATCATAAAAATCCCAGGTACCATATATGTGTGTGTATGCATGTGTGTATGCATGTATATACGTGTATATGCATGTCTGGATGGATGGATTCATATGTATTTCTGCTTTATCTTTCTGTGCCTACTTTGATCAGTTGCACTCTCTCATAATGGCAGCACTCCTCTAGGGTGTACCACAACTGGAGTTTTAGCTCCTCTGAAGAGTCATCTCCCTCACCTTCCTCCTGCGTGCATCTGCCAAGGTTCACACACCTGACCTTCATGCCACTGTACCACCTGAGCCTGTGGATGTTAAGGTTTACTGTTCTGTTTCTCAGTATTCTATTTTGTGATTTCAGTTTCAAGTTACATTTAAAAAGAACAAATCAATTTTCCTTTTGTTTTTGTTTATTTTCCCCAGAACTCCCAGGATTTCTTGTACAAAATACATGTGTAATTTTCCCTTCTGAAATGTAAGTGCCAACCCTAGGCTTAAAGCTTGTGAACTGGAAGTCTGAACTGAGGATGTGGTCATTTTATTGAGTCTTTAATTTATAGATGGGGCAGAAATAATCAGCTATAATCCTCTGGGTGTATATAATGTCTAGCATAAGCTAGGATTTCGATTTGACGAAGTGACATTTTTATGCTGATGCTATTATTATTAAAAGTAAATGAAAAAACTGACAAGCTTAAAAAAGGGACAAGTTTTTAAAATTGCTATCTGAAAAGTGGTGATAAAGAATCAATCAGGAGATGGGTGGGAGTGGGGAAGCATAGTGAATAAATATATTATTAGCTCTAGCAATAATATCATAACAAAAATTACCTCTTCCATGTGGAACGTGTTTTTCTATTTTCAAAGCCCTTTTATTGTTGTATCTCATCTTATCCGCTCAGGACACCGCAAATCAGTGATGTATTTTTCTCATTTTACAAACAAGTATCTAAAGTTCGTCAAGTTAAATATTTTGTTTGCGGTCCCCTGTATGGGGACTGGAGAAGTCCAGACTATTAACCCTAAGACATAAATTTTATCACCCAGGAAGGAACCACCATTGTTTTTGCTATTCTATGGTGTTCTCAGAGCACCCTATTTTTAAATTATCAAATAGTTTTTAGGACTTCATGAATCAGAAATTATAACTTCATTTACCCAGCCTATGTCTTCATTTACCCAACAATAGCTACTGTGAATGCAGACCCCTTAGCAGCTTGCAATACCCTAGGAACCCCTCCCCACTACAGAAACTTGAGAACCACTAGGTTCACAAGGTCTGCAGAGTGGCCTGTTTGAAAACAGTCTCTTGCCTCAGTGAGAAGATCTGAATCAGAAAGGGAGTCATTATCTCACATAACAGGAAGTCCAGAGGTGGGGCAGGCTTCAGGACTGGGTGACTCGGCATCACGGCTTGCACCTTCCTGGTGCAGGAGTCAACTGGCTGCAGCAGTGCCAGGCACAGAGCCAGAGGAGAAAAAGACCAGGAGCCCAGGACTGACACTATCAGCCTGTATTGAGTTCAGATCATTCCTGAGCCTAAGCACTGGCAAGGGAAATAGTATTTTCCTCCTGTCAGTGAGGACCAGGCTGGAGCTGTGGGTCAGGTCAGCTTCCTGGAAGCACAAGACTATATGCGGAGATGAAGAGAGAACAAAATAAGTCTTCTGTTAGGAGGAGGGTGGAATACTTCTGCATAGGGAAACAACACTGGTCCCTGGAGGCTAAAACATGGGCACATCTTCAGTGTAGGAACAGGACCCACAAGAAGGAATGCTTCAGCGGAAGTCCTAAAGTTGGATGATGGCACTGGCTTTATAAATTTCTTAAAATGGAAGCCAATGCCTAACATTTTAGAATGACAATACAATTCATACATTTCAATGGTCTATTAGCTTGAATGACAGAAAATGATCATTTGTAAAGGATGCAAAAATTAAAATAACAGCATATTATTTACAGTAAATTCATTTACAAAGTTCATTGATCAATTTAACAAATGGTCACCGAGCAAGTGCTACATGCTGGGTGGTATTCTAGACAATGAGTATGCCAACAAAAATTCACTGAAGTATGTACATTGGGGGTAAAGGGGTGGAGATAGACATGCAAATTATTATATGCAATATTTTTCTTTCTATTCTATACAAAGTAGAATGGGAGGATGGTCCAACACATAAGATCAGGGTTAACAAACATCTGCATATATATATATATATATATATATATATATATAATGAGAAATCATAAATTGGTACATGAAATAAACATATGCATACTTCCAGTTTAGCAGCAGTAGAGTGGAGACTAATGTTAACTCTGTTATGTAGAAGGGACTTAACACTCTAAGTATTATAGACATCACACGCCAGCAGAAAAATGGAATTGCATGAAGACATTTCATTGATAGCAGGGCTAGCTTCCCAAGGGCAGCTCTAAGAAGACCTGACAGCCAACTACAAGGTATGTCTGCTGAAGATACGACAGACAACTTCCTGCCAGAGAATATTTTGTCCAGAATATTCTGATCAGTAAAAATGGAAGCCAAAGCTTAAATAGTTAAAAATAAATAACAATAAACATGATCCTTTGTGTTAAGTACTTAGCCACTTTAAAAATATAACCTCATTTATTCACCAGAAAGCCCCTGAGGGGGGCGCCTGGGTGGCTCAGTTGGTTAAGCGACTTCTTTCAGCTCAGATCATGATCCTGGAGACCCAGGATCGAGCCCCACGTCAGGCTTCCTGCTCTCTCAGTCCCTCTGCTTGTGTTCCCTCTCTAGCTGTGTTTCTCTCTGTCAAATAAATAAAGAAAATCTTAAAAAACAAAGAAATTGAGCACCTGGGTGGCTCAGGGGGTTAGGCCCCTGCCTTTGGCTCAGGTCATGATCTCGGGGTCCTAAGATCGAGGCTTACATCCGGCTCTCTGCTCAGCAGGGAGCCTGCTTCCTCCTCTCTCTCTGCCTGCCTCTCTGCCTACTTGTGATCTCTCTCTCTATCAAATAAATAAATAAAATCTTAAAAACAAAACAAAACAAAACAAACAAAAAATAAAGAAATTGAAAGTGGGCAGTTTTGTTTCATTTTATTCTATTTATATTCTTTTAATTTCTTTCTCTTTATGCCAAGTGATATAAACTTTCCAAATATTATGGTTATATGAATTTTTCTTTTAAGATAATTCAATTTAAAGAAAAATATTAAGCAAATAATACTATAGGTGATATGATAAAAGTTCATGTAAATAGTATGAGAATGATTAGAGTACAGGAAACACTGATAAAATGGTTTAAAACACAGACTTTGAAGTCAAAAACACTTAGGTTTCCCACCCAACTTCTAGGTGTATAAGATTTGTAGTAGCTTAAAAATTCCTTCCATAATTTACTTTTACCATTGGCAAAATATAAATCCAGTACTGCCTACCCACAATTTGTCGTAAAAATTAATAAAATGATCAAAGTCAAGCTCTTACCATAATGCTTAGCATAGAGTCGGGTCAATCAGGAGATGGGTGGGAGTGGGGAAGCATAGTGAATAAATATATTATTAGATATATTAAATATATTAAAGCACTATCTGCTATTTTATCAACAATGGCACTACCAACATTGCCTTGGCTGAGGAACGTTGATATATTTCATCCTCTACAATCACAGATCATAAAATCTAGGTAATTAAAAAAAAAAATCTCTAAAGTTTATATAATCTAACCTTCCCAGACCTTACCACTTGAAGCTTAAATTTTCTCTACAGGAGTTTTTCACCTTTATGGTTTTAACCTTTACAGTTTATGACATTTACTAATCATTTAAAGTATTTTGAATGCCTTCATTAATCTGAAACTAAAATTGAGCACACATTTTGATACAAGCAATATTCTGACTTTGTCACTGATAGAAATCACACTTACAAATTACCTTACTTGAGAATCTTGGAACATTGAAAAAATAAAATAATGTAATAAAAAAATTAAAATAAATGACATTACTTGAAACATTAATACTCTTTGCTATTTAGAAATTATAGTAGTTATTTAAGGGGATAAATTATTAACATATTAAAGAACAAGTGTATTACTTGCTTTCAATTTAGTGCACTCTGTACCAGAGTCAGAGAAGATTATGGGAACAACAGGACAGAGAAAGAGAAAGGGATGGGACTGAGGAGAGTCAAGGAAGAATGAATTAATAATTTTACAATTAAAAAGTGTTTCCAGGCTTGTTAATTTTGGCCATTCTGACTGGTGTAAGGTGGTATCTCAGTGTGGTTTTGATTTGAATTTCCCTAATAGCTAGTGATGCTGAACATTTTTTCATGTGTCTGTTGGCCGTTTGTATATCTTCTATGGAGAAGATTATGCTGAGTGAAATAAGCCAAGTAGAGAAAGTCAAGTATCACATGGTTTCACTTACTTGCGGTGCATGAGGGGTAACCTAGAGGACAGTGGGAGAAGGAAAGTAAATGGGAAGTAGGGTAATCCAGGGAGAGAAATGAAACAACAGAGACTTTGGACACAGAAACAAACTGAGGGACTTG
>PITA01013995.1:0-55289 GCA_004023965.1 Spilogale gracilis
TCCACTGACTAAATATTCCTTTGATCACAACTCCTCCACCCATATAATTTAGATTTTGTTTCTGGAAACTTTACCTGCTCTTCATAGTAATTTTTCTGGAAGTCTTAAAAGTTTATGCGAGTGTATAGGTGATAGTTCCTGGAATCTTTCCAAATCCTGAAAATGCTGACAGACTGACTAAGCTAAGGAGTTATCTTATAATCCTAGGGCAGACTAATTAAATCCTACACATTGACATTTTTGGCTTTAAAAAATGGTAACTGCACTAATTAGCCCGCTAGAAAATATTCATATTTCATTGTGCCAAATGATAGGGGATTCCTTATGATTGTTCCTGCAGGATTGCAAGCAACTGTTAGGGACACTGATTTAATTGCAGGAAACGTCATAACATTCTAAGTCCCATCACCCCCACTTAAGTACCACAGAAGTTCCCACCTGAACCTGAGAAGGAATCAGAGCCAGATGGGCTTTCCAGAATCATGGCTCATTACCAGTGTGCTCCAAAGTTTTAAGGAATATAATGAGTCTTTGATAGTCAAATGAATGTGGCCTCTGAACTCCTACTGGATCCCACCCTGTCTCAGGACACAAGGAAGCTAGAATGCAAACAAACTAGTACAAAGAGTGAACAATTAAAACATTGCAAAGTTTGGAAGAAAACAACGAAGTTGTATCATGTGTTTATGAAGAACATTTGGAGCTTTTGGAAAAGCATTTATTTAAATAAAACCCCTAAGGATTTACTAAATGTCAGGCAGAGAAGTTAAAATATCAGTAAAAGGCAGAGAGTTCAAAACAGAATTAATAACATGGAGGCAAATTACTCAATTCAATAGCAATTTAACCCATCTTTGGGGATGCCTACAATGTGCTAGGCACCGTCATAGACCCAGCAGGGGCTAGAAACATAACAAAAAGAAGTTCTGGCCCCACAAAGAGTTTATAATCCAGGAAGAAGGGTAAGAGAAGAATACAAATTCCAGAAATACAAGTAGAAAAAAGTAAATTTTGTAAGAAAGCAACAAATAAAAATTCTAAAAGAAAAAGGATTTCATCAGTTGCAAAGATTATGGCAGGTTTTCATAGAAGTAAAAATAGGGCTGCTCTCTGACACATATGTAGAAAAGATTCAACAGATGGATAGTTAGCCCAAGCAAAATCATATAGATAGGAAATCCCACGTTGTATTCAGAGGACAGAATTAGTCTATCTTTCTTAATATATAGGGCTCCTTCAAGAGGGAGACATGGTTGGAAGAGAGTGGTGCGACCCCAAGGCTGGCCTTCAAGGATAAGTCCAAGGGCTTTGTGATTCATGGAGGGCAAGGGGGAGCCACCAACAGTTTCTGCAAGAAAGCAGTCTGTTCAGAACTGGTTTAGAAAGATTAATCTGCAGGCAACATAAATGATAAATGAAAGAGAGATCAATCAGTTGAGAATGCGACTTAGTTTTTTAAGCAGAAGGGTTGGAAAGAAAACAGAAAGGAGGGCCAGAGGACCAGCATGCAAGGGATAAGACAATGACCACAACCAGAATTAAAAAGCTCTCAACCCTGGCTGCATGGTAGAATCTCAAGAGCATTTTATTTATTAAAATGCCAAAAGCCAGGTTTACCCCAAACCAATTAAATCAGAAACTCTGTGTTGGGTCCCAGGCACTGGGATGCTGGAAAAGCTCACCAGGTGATTCACAGTGTAGGCCAGGACCCAGCAGGCCCAGCATCACCTGGGATGTGTTGGCACTGCAGATCCTCTGACCATTCCACTCAGATATACACACAAGATCCCCAGGCGATGGACCCGTAGGGCAAGGGCTTTTGGGGATGGCCCTGAGATGCTGCCACTCTCTACCCAGTGTGCAGGTAAAGCCAAACCAGTTTACACTGGAGAACATAAGAGCCATGCAAACTCTGTGCATGGCCAAGCCACTCACTGGGGCTTCTGCTGTGTTCCTGTGGACCATTTTCTTCCCCTTCACTCACTTCTTAGAGTCACACTTCATCCCCACCTCTGCACACCTGTCACCACCAGCTTCACAGATCTCAAGACCACCACCAGGAAGACGGTGTGACTGTTCCTCAAGAAGCTAAACAGAATTACCATATGACCCAGCAATTCCACTCCTAGGTATAGCCCCCAAAGAATTAAAAGCTGAGATTCAGACACTTGTATGCTGATGTTCTTGCAGCATTATTTACAACAGGCAAAAAAAAGGGGGGGTAGAAACAGCCTAAATGTCCACTGACATATATGTGAGTGGGACTCCTGGCCTTCTGCTGGCCCACAAGCAGCAGACTGAGGACCTCGTTAACCTGGAGTCCTGCTCATCCAGCCTGCCAGGGGCTTTGTTCTCCCCACTCACACTGTTCACACTGTTTTCAGAAGTGTGATTCCAATGCTAGGAATCATCCTCTTTTCCTGTGTCAATATTTGCTCAGAAAAGGAAAGAACCATCAAAGCAGTTGAAGTTCTCCACTGTCCAGCCAGAGAAAAACAGTTTCACCAACCTCAATTGTACCTGCTATGTGTTTCCAGATCCTCTTGCTGCAGTAAGACAGGCTAACAGAGAATATCACTATAGTTTCCTTTTTGTTTTCCTTGATAATTTACTAAAACAAAGCACCTGATAGTGTCTGATGTAATAATGCAAAATGAGGGGCACCTGGGTGGCTCGGTCAGTGAAGCATCCAAGTCTTGATTTCAGCTCAGGTCAGGATCTCAGGGTGGTAAGATCAAGCCCTGCATCCGGCTCTATGCTGGGAATGGAGCCTGCTTAAGATTCTCTCTCTCTCTCTCTCTCTCTCTCTCTCTCTCTCTCTCTCTCTCTCTCTCTCTCTCTCTCTCTCTCTCTCTCTCTCTCTCTCTGTCTCCCCTGCCTCTCTACACCCCACCCCTCCTTTTTCTCTCCACTCTAAAAAAGTAAATAAAAATAAAAACATAAAATGACTCTGTATCAATGTAAATAAGATTATATACTGCACATAGATATTTAAAACCTGAAAAAAAAATACAGTGGAATATTATTTAGCCTTAAAAAACAGGGAAATTCTGACACACGCTGCAAGAAGGATAAACCTTGAAAACATTAGGCTGTATGAAATGACCCAGGCACAAAAAGGCAAATATTCTATGATTCCACCTACACAAAGCATCTAAAATATGCAAACTCACAGAGAGAGAAAGTAGATTAGAGGTTATCAAAGGCTAAAGGTGGAGAGAATGGAGAGTTATTCCATAATGGTCACACTTTCTGTCTGGGTGATGAAAAGATTTTGGAAATAGTGGTGAAGGTGGCATAATGCTGTAAATGTGATTAATGATACAGAATTATACACTTAAAATGATTAAAATGACACATTTTAGGTTATATATTTTTTTTTCAACAACTAAAAAGAAGACAAACTCCATCCCTACCATTTACCTGGGTATTCCGAGCCTCCTGCTCCTGGTTCCTGGCCTTACCCCGTGCTTCTGGACCGCTTCCTTCATCCCACATGGGAAACTTTCTCATCTCCAACCTAAACTCACACTGGCACCGAAGAGACAGAGTCTGTATTGTACCTTGAAACCTCAAATCAAAACGCGTGGCATTTGGCCCCCATCTCTAGGTACATGGTTGTCACATTCCATTGAGTTTATGGTAGGACCACCACTTTCTTGCCAAGCCTTCTACCCTCAAACAATCCAAAATTGGTCCAAGCTATTCACTCCACCTTCCCAGGGGGTACGCAGAACACTCAGCATCCCAGTTTTTATGATACTGCTAAAAAAACCCACACTCAATGAACTCACTCCTAACGGCAGGAAACAAAAATTCTATTTCAAACAACATTAGAGCACTCTTAATGCCCAGAACCCATGAGGCCTAAAATGACCAATATGAATGGAGTGAAAATATGAGTCCTCCCAAGCACATTTTCCCCTTGAAACTGAGAGGATCCAGCTTGGATGTTTGGTACAATGACAAATTATTCTGGGCAGATTTTCCAGGGTAATCCAAGATCCCTGAGTCCCTCTACACAAATTATCTACTGTGGTGACTTAATTTCATGTTTTTAGTTTTAAGGAGAAGGGATTTGGATAAATGTTCTAATGTAGTAATTAGCAGTTACATTAATAGCATTGATTTCCCTATTATGCTGTCCCATTATTCCAATTATGTTTCTCTTTAAACAATTTTTTGGACTGTAATATTCTACTTAGATGAGCCTGACACCTTGGATAACCTCCCCTCTCCATTGTGCACCCAAATTGATAATGAGTCCAATGCTATTTAACCTCAGATCACACTTTTTTAAAAAAATTATTCCAAAAAACTCTGGGTAGATATTCTCTCTTGAGCAATTTCCTCCAGGACCCAAAACCAACATTACAATAATCAGATCAGGTGGTCATTTGGCAGGGCTCTACACAAAGCTCCTTAACATCCCACTAATATGCCTCCTACCCTGAAAAACCCTTTTGGGGGACCTCTGGGGGTTTTTTTCATCTCCAATAGTTGCTGAAAAGAATAAGCCATATCAAGCAACAACTTGGAGAAAATACCATTTATCAAGAGCATATGAGATGCTCCATATTCTCCCAGTAGAGCTAACAATCATACATGACTTACTCTATGTTTGCGGCCACTATTCTAAAGGTCTTACATATATTAACTCATTTACTTCCCCAAATCTCTGGGTGGTAGATAATGTCATGATTCATATCTTACAGATGAGGAAACTGAAGTTCATCCAAGATCATCTAGCAAATAAGGAATGCAGCCAGGATTCAAACACAAACAGGCTGGCTTCAAGATGTGTGCTCTAACATCTGCTCTTCTGCTCTTTGATATATTTATTATTCAGTCATCTCATGAGGCAGGTATTTTATACCTGTTTGAACAGATGAAAGAGCTAATGATCAGACAGGTTAAATAATTTACCCAAAGACTCACAATTCTTAAGTGCCCCGGTTATGATGTAAACTCGGGAGTGTCTGACTCCAGAGACTTGTTCCTTACCTTTTGCTGCCAAGACTATAACACAACATCCAACAGTGATGGCTATTTAAGAGCCAGACCTAAACAACTGAGAAATGAAAAACAAGGAAACAGACCACATGGTCTACTAAGGGTAAAAGTGGCAGAAAGAAATGGCAGAGCCCACTAGCTAATTGACAAACCTATATTCTCCCCTTTCTAGGCACATACAGCATTTCTCAACATCCTTTGTTGTCAAGGTGACCAAATGACTGAGTTTTGGCCGGTGGCATATGGGCAGAAAACCTAGTAGCTCCATCTTCCTCTCTTCTCACACCCAAGCTGAATGAAGAGACTCCAAGAACCTAGAGGAGGAGCCCTAACAATGAAGTAGCCTGGGTTCCTGACTGGCCTTGGGGATGGCTGCTCAACTAGGAACAGACCCAAAGGATTGTGGCAGCAAGAAGTAAACTTGTATTGTTTTAAGCCATGGAGATTTCAGATTGATATCTTCTAGCAACTAGTGTCAAATTAATAAAATCTAGAAGTTGAATGCTGTCATCAAAATCTTAAGATGTATGTTCTTGATTTACAGTTGGGTTTTGGATAGAAGAGAAAAAAAATAACAACTCCAGTTGCAAAGGTAGAGATCATGTGATCTATATCCACAAAACATTTGGTAAAATTGTCCCTGCAGTAACTTGATAACTTGCCTACTGGCTTTCAATCCAAATGAAATAAGCTGTCATAGGAGATTCTGAGAGCAGAGTAAGAGAATCCTACCTTAGTAGGCAGATCACTCTGTCTGCATTGCTGAATACAGACTAGAGGTCAAGAATAGGAACAGGACATTGGGGCACGTGGGGTGGCTCAGTTGGTTAAGCAACTGCCTTCAGCTCAGGTCATGATCCCGGAGACCCAGGATCGAGCCCCACATCGGGCTCCCTGCTTGGCAGGAAGCCTGCTTCTCCCTCTCTCACTCCCCCTGCTTGTGTTCCCTCTCTTGCTGTGTTTCTCTCTGTCAAATAAATGAAATCTTAAAAAAAAAAAAAAAAAAAAAAAAAAAGAATAGGAGCAGGACAATCAGTCAGGAGCTGACCACAAAGAGTGAATTCTTGGGATGAAGGCTCTCCTCCTATAGCCCAAGGATGCTGGGTTCTCCTGAAGAATGTTTCTGAGCTGCCAGGCCAAAGTTATTACCATTGGTTCTGAAAACGCTATTATTTTCAACCAATGACTAATTTCAAAAAATAAATTGAATATGAATAAAGAACATGTATCACAGTACTCAAATTCTGTCTTTGTTAAAATTTTGTCTCATATTGCCTTAACATTATGTTTACATTAAGAAGAAATTCTGGGAGATAAACCATAAGAGACTCTTAATCTCAGGAAACAAAGTGAGAGTTGCTGGGTGGTTGCGGTAGAGGGGTAGGGTTGCTGGGTTATAGAAAAAAAGAAGAAGAAGAAATTTTCCTGATGCCCCATCTACTTTAGGGGTCTTCAAATACCTAATGTTTTGCCTGTAGAATTGTGACTTCTCTAAATCTTGGATGCATAAAAATATAAATATTCCTTAGAGGTCTGCCAACAACAACAGGGACTGAGAGATTTACAGTTGACCTTCCTGAGTTCCTTCTACCACCAAAACTCCCCAGGGTATTAGCATGATGCCATTAAGCCAACTAGTAGGAAAAACTACCTTTAATACTTCAGTTTATTATCTCTCTGTCCCAGCTCTCATGTAAGCCCAGAAAATATATTCCTGCATGGGCACACTACATTTATTTTTCAGTTAAAGATGGCTGAATCATTATTGTCTCGTTGCCTATGGTTGTTATCACATACTAGTAAAATCCTTAAAGATTCACAGGCCGAATTCCAATTCAATCAGTGGTTAGAACCCCAGCCCCCATGCACTGGATTCTGTTTAACTGTCTACGCCGGGGGTAGGTTAGTTTGTCCACCGCTTATTTCTGATCCGCCATTATTGATATTTACATCTTAGAAGTTCAGGCTCTTGTGATAGGAGTTGTTTGAAAGCTTTTTTTAAAAACCAAAGTGGATGGCCCAGGAGCCACAGTTTTCCTCAAATGGAGGGAGGAAGGGCTCTCTTCTAAGTAGGTATTCAGATGCCGCTCACAGTCCCCACTGCTGACATGATCCCTTGAAGGTACTGAGAAGGAAAAGGCAAAATGGGACACCCACTGTTTTCCTGTTTGCTGAGCATCATTCAAAGGTAGAGTCTGTCGTTATTGAAATAACCTAAACTGTGGAGAAAATACCAAAATAAGCCTATTACGCTGGGACCCAACCATTACAGCCAAGGAAATAATACAATAAATCCTTTGAAATGAAGAAATATAGCAAGAGGTACTTGAAAACTGAGAGGTGTTCTGTCACCAAATTACAGCATTAATAGTGCTTTGATGCTCCTTGCTAAACTGTGGATTTCTACACTCAAAATGAATATTAGGAAAATCATACTTATTTTATACAACTCGTTAGCAAAAGGGAAGAAAATAAGATGATGTTTTAAAACCACAAATCTCCTTTATAACTGTGAATCGGAGGATATTGGAAGAGGGGAGCAAACTGAAAAGGAAAGAGTAATTCTAGACTGTGTTACAATCTGGGGTGTAAATGAACCATTATCTCATCAGTAGAGGATAAGTCCTATTTGGAATATGATGCTGATAGCTGACAATATTTCCTTCCTGATAATAAAAAGAACGTGGGAATCACAGAATAAGTTATTTCTTTTTTTTATTATCAGCAGGACTCTGGTGTCATTTCTATTTATCTATGGCATTTCCTTTGTTTTTTAACCAATTTTTCCTCCTTACAGATATACCCATTGATCCCAACTAATGAAATACCACTTGAATTTACTCTACTTAATAAATACAACACATTGAAAGAATCAGAAGGAAATTAGATACTCACAGGCACACTGCTCCCTAGATAAAACCTAGCTGATCACCTGCACCATTTTCAGACTCTCCTAAATTCTTGCCTGTTGTTCTAGATGTCTGTTTACCCAATCTCATTTTAATTTGTTAAAGGAAGTTGGAAGTCATGACTCAGCTATAACGTGGCAGCATTTGAGTATTAAACTCAAAAAAGCAAATCTAGCAGCACACCCCTAATGAGATGTAGCAAGCTCATTTTTCTTCATATCATTTCTAATTCAGTCTTATTGGTTTAGGGGAGCATTTATGTGGTACATGGTCATGTTTAAACTTTATTTTATTACTCCTAAGCTACTCCCACATTATTAGTGAACTTAAGGACTAATTCTGAAATCTGTTGGCTTAGAGACATACGTAAACACTTGGGAAAGTATTTTTTCACACAACCACTGCACTGAAAAGGGAGAAATGTCTATGCCTGGGTTCTAAAACTCCCAGTGCTGTCTGTGCACACAAGTAACAGCTAGATTTCAGTGTTGCCATGTCTTCACACATATGCAATGCATCTTTCTCATCTGTCTTAAGTTCTCATTCTAAATAATGCGTAATTCTGTCGTTAACGAGCAGGCGGAAGACCTCCCAAGGGGAACATATTTGTCTTAATTTGGACCTTGGGTAGAGGTAGTATTTGAGAGGTGATCTCAGGAAGCACCATGAGCAAATGAGAAGAGCGAGAGAGGAAAAAAGGAAGGAAGGAAGGTGGGTAAAAGGTGGGTTAATGAGAGATTATCTGTGAGCAACTGGGACTCTGTCTCATAGGGGAGTCTCTAAGAGATTGTGTAGAAAACACCTCAGAATTGCTGAAGGGCAAGGAAACAGGCTATTAATCTTTCTAAACCTCAGTGGTTGAGAATTGAGGGTTGTTCCTCATTAACTTCTCAGTGCTTCTGGTCTGCCCTGTGTTCTAACGGAACACATTTCAGTGGCCAGAGAGCACCCTAGGGCAGTGAGATGCAGGAAGCCCCAGGAGGTAAAAGAACATTTATGCTGGTGACATCCAAGAAAGGCAAGGGAATATGGACCGGGACTGCCAGCAATGGTTACCATGCTCTAATGCAGGATGATGGCAGACCTGCTTTGAATCCCTGCTTCTCTTTACAAATGGGATGACTTAGATCCATCACTCAAGATCTCTGAAGCTCATTTTTCTACAAAATGAGGTTTCTGATGCTGATGACTCAGGGTTATACTAAGGATTCAGTATAATGATGTGACACTTTATGTAAACTCGAGCACAGGACTCAGCACACAGTAGGTGTTCAATAAACACTAATGTTGATGATTATAAGCTTTATTAATTATGATGAACAACAAATACCCTTCCAACTGCTGTACCTCCTTGCAGAGTGGAAAAAATTCCAGCTGTAGAGCCAGGGGTACAACACAGCAATGAGTTCTCAGTGGAAACTCCTCATCTAAACCCACTTGTTACACTTGAAAGAAAGAAAAAAAAAATCATGCCGTGAAGGTGGTGGGCTTCAGATATCCATGTTATCTGAGGGAGATGCTGACTCTGATTTCTATTAACCTTAACCCTCAGACCTACTCTGGCCCTTATTCCTTGAGCAAAGTTATGATCCTCTCAGGTTAATGGTCCCACCAGACTGAATCACACCAGCCACCTTCGTCCCAACCCCTCAACCATTGTTCCTGCTTAATGAGAGACTAACAGTAGCTATGATCAGGTCGTCTTAACTGCTCATTAAGCAAAAGAAACAGAGCTTTCAAATGTCTGTTGATTTTGTGCAATGCCTAGCTTTTCATATTGTGGTCCTACTTGTTTTGTTTCCCATCTCTATTAAGAGAAAACAGCAGGAAAAAACCAAGTTCATGCTCCCAAGATTATTCTAGCAAAGTAATGCTTCCCCAAATCTGGGTTCTGTTAACCATTTGCAATGTCAGTAAAGCCCTCATCTCCATAGACCAGCAGGAGATATGGCCCTTTCTCCTCTTTGAATACATGGCTAAATATGCTAAACTCTTCCTCACAATTCCATACTCAGAAACAAATGTCCCAGGGAAGAGTCAGAAGTGAAAGCAATATGTTGTCTTTTATCCCTGTGAGCCCTGCTCCCGACATTTCAGAGAAACTACAGATTGCAGGAAGGCGAGAAAGAGAGCAAGGAAGGGAGAATCATATCATCTATGAGTTTATTGTATTATTTACTTATTTGCATTGGAGTCAATCATCTTTCTATTACATCTGGTACCTGAATAATACACTTACTTATGCATATTATTTTACGTAGGAAGACTGAGTGAAAGAATCATTTGTATGGCCAATTTTACAAAAGGAAATGGAACAGTTAATGAAAATCTACCCACCTGGTGAACTTTCATATCTCGTTCTGATGTGGCCACATGTCTGAAGAGTGGGCTGCAGTATAACTGGTTGATATCTGCCCTGATGCTGCAGCATGTAGTGAATTGTTGCCTCCATAAACTTTTTATGTGTTGCACTGTAAAAGTGAACCAATTAAAAAGTTTTGCCAATTTGAATCCTCCGCATAAAGTACCTTCTGCAAGGAGATGAATGTCTTTGATGCCTTTGACTGCTTGCGGAGCTTTAACTTTATTCAAATTGGCTTTGTGATATCCTTAAACATGCATTCCTGTGATGTTTTGCTCTTACATTTGTACTAAATGAGTGTTTGGATATCATTAAACAAGGATACTTCTGAACTTTTTTGCTCCCCCTTTTGTAAAATAAAATTTCAGGACATACATTTTAATTTGTTTGGGGCCTCCTTTTTATTAAATTTGTTTGTATCTCTAACTATTCCATTCTGACCTCTCTGGCATCATTGTGGAGATATGCTTTGAGAAAAAGCTGATAGTTCTGTTTCGTGGAAGCCAAAGTTCTTCTTGCAAATTAAAATTACATTCCACTTTGCTGAACACTAAGAAAATCAGCTTTGGAAAATTACTTCAGCCCTAAAGATTGGGCTGCCACTTACCAGTCAGACTCTGTTCCTTTAATGCGCATCCGTGAGCAGACATGCTTGGCGCTGACTCACACTGGACTAAACAAAATCTCATTAATAGACTTGGCCTAAAGAAGCACTTGAAAAGACAGAAAATCATGTTCTACGGGATGGGAAATGTCACACAAAATCAGAACAGAGGTGAATTTTTGGACCAGTACTTCCATCAGAGGACTGTACCCTCTTCTAAAAAAGAGAGTTTAGAATGTGTCAGAGCCGGTGTCCTACTATTCCCGGCTCTTGACTGAAATTATGAACAAGCCATTTTTAAGATGAGGGCCAAAAGAACAATGAAAGAGGGGAAGGCCTGCATGCAGCAGACAGAAAAGAGGCGTAGCAAGCGTCCAGGCACTGTGGCAGGCACTGCAGTTACAGATGAGAAGAGGAAACCAATCCCACCTTCAGGGGCATGGAGAGGAGAGGGGAGAAAGATCAACACAGTGAAACAAAATAAAAAAGCAACTACAAGGGGCGCCTGGGTGGCTCAGTTGGTTACGCGACTGCCTTCAGCTCAGGTCATGATCCCGGAGACCCGGGATCGAGCCCCACATCGGGCTCCCTGCTCGGCGGGAAGCCTGCTTCTCCCTCTCTCACTCCCCCTGCTTGTGTTCCCTCTCTGGCTGTGTTTCTCTCTGTCGAATAAATAAAATCTTACAAAATAATAATAATAAAGCAACTACAAAACAGCAAAAATGTTTCTTGAGTTGGGACTGAAGCAAACAAAGCAGCTCTAAAGTCAGCTGGGGAAGGCAAAGTCTTCAGAGGATTAACATTTGAGATGAGGCTTCAAGAATGATTAATTCAGTGGACAACTATGGCAAGGCCATGGCAATCTGAAGGAACGCTGTGCAGTTTCAGTTTTATCAGAGTAGAGGTTCAAGAGGCTGGGAGGGGGAAGGGGTGAGGCCAGGTAAGTAATAGGAGGCCCCTTCAAGAAGGCAGGCTTTGAAAAGAAACTTGGATTTCATTCTGCAGTTAGTCTAAAGCCAGTTGAGCTTATTATGTAAGCAAATAGCATGATTATACCTAATTATTAGAAAAATCTCAAAAAAAAAGAAAAAGAAAAATCTTTCTGTTCATAGTATAGGGAAAGATTTTAAAATGTCAAGACTATAATCAAGAGGGCCTCTGGGAACGACAGGATCCCTACCACAAATACAGTGATATATTTCCTGGGCTGTGTCTGTTAATATTCCCCAATAAGGGTCTACGGCAAAAGGCTCTGACTAGAGCACTGAAAGCAAACATTACGAGGGGACTAACTGGTTCAAGTTAAGGCTCTCTGATTGGCCCAACTTAACCTGAGAATAAGTTGTAGATTTAGACTTTCAACCAATTCTCATAAACATTATTTCTTAACCTAGGTTTTTGATAAATTTTGGACAGCTGTGAATCAAAAATTATATACTCCCTGACCCCTTCCTAGCACACACAGCTTCCTTGTAGCTGATTAAGGACCTACACCTGCTCTAACTCCAGCGCTATGCTATCTGCGACAGATGTAACCTCCCCAGTCATTTCAGACTGTATTCAGTATGCCTCAATACATTTAAAATGGTGAACTCTTGGGCGCCTGGGTGGCTCAGTTGGTTAAGCGACTGCCTTCGGCTCAGGTCATGATCCCGGAGACCCAGGATGGAGCCCCACATCGGGCTCCCTGCTCGGCGGGGAGCCTGCTTCTCCCTCTCTCACTCCCCCTGCTTGTGTTCCCTCTCTGGCTGTGTTTCTCTCTGTCAAATAAATAAAATCTTAAAAATAAAAAAAAAATGGTGAACTCTTGATTTCCTTCCCTACCAAATCCTGGTTTTCCAGGATTCTCTTGCTTTTATCTAATCTCAACTTCTCAACAACCCTATCAATCCCAGCTTGCTTTCCTTGAGCATTTCTGGCAGGAAAAATAAAGAAAAAATACAAGGAGACAAAACTCAGACTAGTACATACCCCTATCTATCCATGCTGAAACAAAGTCAGGTGAGGAGGAATTTAGAACCTCCACGGCCCTTAGACATTGGCTAGGTCTTCATTATTCAGATTATATTGTTGGTCTGTCTAGTGATATGATGCCTTGGACACTGGGTAATTTATATGCAGTAGCTAGGTAGTAGAAACAGAAGGTCAGAGAGGTTAATTGGCACCTTGTGAGCAGCAAAGTCAGAATGACTGCCCAGGTCTTCCTGAAGCTAAGGCCTGAGACATTCCCCTATGCCATTACACCGTCTTGGAAGTAATGTTTCTTCCTAATTCAGTTTTGGCTTTCATTCAGGAATATAATGAATTTCATCAAAAGCAAAAAAAAAAAAAAAAATGGATTCAAACTTCTCAGTATATTCCCATACCCACGTTCCCAAAGCTTGGAAATATGCTAAGGTTTTAGTATTCACATTTTTCATGTTTTCCCCCCTAAAATCTTTTTCCATTTTTCTAGATAAAAAGTCAATTCTTATCCCACTTTCTTATTTAAAGAGTGAGTTTTATGAGCGTTATGACAGTTAAATATTCCATCTTCTTATAACTAAGTATAAAAACCAATAAATGGAGGTATGAATTTTCACAATTTCACATGAGAATGCATCTGCCTCTGGTTTCATCAATTTATATGTGGTTATTTCCTATCACAAATAGGTTCTGAGCTGTCAGGATGATCCTTTTCTTCACACAGTCCCAGAACAAAAATTTTGCACAGAGGTGTCTATAACCCCCAAGAAGCATGAAAAATACAGGTTTCCTGACAAGGAAGAAAACATGATAATTGATGACTGAGAGAGGCTGCCCTTCTCTAGAGGTTTTTTAATTACCACCTTTCATTTACATAACACTTGAAACTTTTCCAAGAGCTTTCAGGTATATTATCACATTGTTTTCTCAGCACAACCCTGCAAGGAGGGAGCAAATACCACAATCAACACTTGCAAGAATAAGCCAACAAGAATGAGAGAGGTGAAGTGATTTGAGGGGTCTCACAGCTTGCTTTGGATGGAGTTGGTACTAGAACTCAGGACACCTAAAAATTTTATTTTTTCTACCATATCTACTGGCTAAAGATATGTTGTGGCTTCTCCTAAAGACCTAAGAAGTATACAGCTGATATCAAATTAGTATTATAAGCATTTCTATCAGAAGAATTTGTCATTTTTCCATTGTATGTCTAAACTACAGTTTTTGCTAGAGAAGATCCAAGAGGTAGGATTATGGGTATCCATTCCAGCAAAGCCTGCTGGCTTTGGAATCAACTAAATCACTTGCTAGCTAAGCATCCATCAACCTCTTTTTCCTTACCTATAAAATATACATAATAACAGAACCTTTCTCATGGAATTATCGTGAGGATTGGGAGAAGTGATGCACATAAAGCATTTAGCATCATGCCTGGCACATAGTTAAGAGTCAACAAATGGTTGCTGCCATTTTTAGAGTTGTTGGTCTTGTCACCATCATCATCATCGTTATTATTATAGATCGTGGTGAATGTAATTCTGAACTCTGCGGGTAAGAATCTCCAAATACTGCCAAGATGTCATTTGGGGATTATATTGGCCTGTACTTTTCTGGCTCTGACTCAAATAATGAGGTTTGCAATTTCATTGACTAGGCGTGCTAATTAGAAGCTTTTTAAAGATTTCTCTTGTCCTTTGAGACCACCAAATAATCTCTACATGGGTCAACCTCTGTAATCACCCCACTGCCTCATTGATTATACAAGTCAGCAGTTGGAGCCATGATGGAAGATCTATGGTGAACAGAAGAAAAAGAGTCTAAAGACCCAAAATTGAGCTTGTCTGTGAGCTGGTTCATTCTTTCATTACACTCAAAACTCAACTTTCATCTATAGGATAATTAAATAATAGGACATTTTCTTAACCAGCATCCTGCCCATTTTTAAATACATCTTTTATTAGATGGTAGAACTTATAAAATATTCATCAACACAAGTACTGCAGTTTTTTTTTTCTGCTGACCTAACCTCAAAGCTGCTCAAGTGGAAATTAGATTTTTTTTTGTTAAGTCGCTGAAACTGTCTGCATTTGCTAGATTTCCTAAGAAGCAGGAAAAAAGTAATTCCGTAGGTTTAATAAGGGCAACATACATTCTTATTCCAAAAAGACACACAGAAAGGGGGCAGAAATGCTATTCAGTGAGGATAATTGATATTGTAGCACAGCGTTCTGCTTAAGCTCATTGTATTTTGAATGGGTGCACAGGTTCTTTGAATCCCTACTGAGAATAGCTTGTGTGTCTTTCACATCTTACCTTGAATTAAGGAAGACTTTTAGGAACCTTGTGAAATGTAAGATGCTTGTGATGTTAATCAGCAAAAACAGACATCTGATTGCACTTTCAAAAAGAACAAGAGAGAGATTTTGTGGTTTTATAGATTTGGCTCCTGACTTAAAAGTCAGAAAACCTAATAACTGTGCTTTATCTGTACTGTTTTCAATTCATGCACATATTCCCTCTTCTTTTCTTTCTTCTTTCCTCACAACCTTTTGCTCCTTTATTTCTCTCTTAATTAAAAAATTCAAGGTTCCAGAAGGTTATTGGTTTGTTATTGAAAGCTTTGCTTGTTCTTTTATGATGATTGTAATGCCAGGACCTCAAAGTACCCTCTCTGTAAGCCCATGCCTCCCCTCAGGATCCTAGTTTTGAGGTAAGCTTTGCTGCAGATCCTTGGAGACCCTTTTGATGAGAATGTTCATCACAGCACTAAAAATAGACTAACATTCAACTTCACCAAGGAAGTCTCTGACTCCTCTAAAGTGAAAGAGCAGCCCACTCACCTTCATGACACCCCCCAAGCCCCCCCCAGCATCTCAATCATGATGCAAGCCTGAGTTTGGTTTTACTATTTTAATTGGGGTTTTAATTTCTCAAGAAAGAAGAAGGAAATCATGATAGCATGTATGTCACTGAAGGGAAGGCAACTTGTAGCTATACGAAAGAGCTTACACTCCCCTTGGTGTTGACAATTACTGCACCAAGTTTTCTTGCAAAGAGACGTGTTTCCTGCCCACCCAGACACTAATATTATAACTGAAATTCATAGTATTGATCTGAAGAAAACTGAACCAGGTGAAATTAAAATGTCATACACTCATATAGTAATGCTTGTTTTGTGTTTGTAGTTTAGGTCCTCAGGGCCACATACCAATAATCTGCTTAATACTTTTCTATCGCTGAAGAACCTTAGCAACAGAATAGTATCAGAATGGTCTTTCCACTGACATACTTTCCATTGATTGGAAGGTTTACTCCTGGTTTGAGATAAAATGGAAGTGGTGGTAACTGCCGCACCATATTATTGGTGAAGCTTCCCTTTACTTGTTCAGTCTCCTGTTCTCATGTCACTTTCTCTCCCTCTCTCTTCCAGAACCTTCAAATATGGAGAATCCATGCCCATGATTTCCAGTCAGTGAGCTACAAGCATTTTGAAGAGCTTCAGACTTACTATACTGAGTCAAAAACCCAGATGTCTTACGAGTATTAGCTCAGTTTTATCACCTAAATCAATGGACCTGCAGTTATTCTGCCCTCAGGTTTTCTGAAAGGAACTGAGGAGATAATCCCACTTCTGCTTAAGACCGCTGAACTTGACACACCAAAACTAAATTTGTTTCAGACTTTGTTAAGATGATCTGGAACCATCAGTCTTCATGTCCAAAAGGAAATCCTCCATCCTATAAACCATGTATACTGATAGTCATATTTCTTTCTTTTCTAAAATGCTTTTCTTTATTAACATATAATGTGTTATTTGCTTCAGGGGTACAGGTCTTCTAATCATCAGTCTTACACAATTCACAGCACTCACCATAGCATGTAGTCTCCCCATTGTCCATCACCCAGCCACCCTATCTGTCCCAACCCCCAGCCCTCAGCAACCCTCAGTTTGTTTGCTGAGATTAAGAGTCCCACCCTGGCCCCATCTTGTTTCATTGTTTCCTTCCCTTTCCCCCATGCACTCCCTCTCTGCCTCTCAAATTCCTCACATCAGAGAGAACATATGATAATTGTCTTTCTCTGGCTGACTTATTTCAGTTAGCATAATACCCTCTAGCTCCATCCACGTCATTGCAAATGGCAAGATTTTGGGGTTTCGATGGCTGCAAAGTATTCCTGTGTGTGTGTATGTGTGTGTGTGTGTGTGTGTGTGTGTACTACATCCTCTTTATCCATTCATCTATTGATGGACATCTAGGTTCTTTCCATAGTTTGGCTATTGTGGACATCATTCCTATGAATATTCGGGTGCATGTGCTCTTTCAGATCACTACATTTGTATCTTTAGGGTAAATACCCAGTAGAGTGATTGCTAGGTCATAAGGGAGCTATTGAGCCTTATCTTTAAGCTTCTTTCCAACCCTGAGATTCTAACGATTAAGAAACAACGCAAACTCTCAGAATTCATTCATTCATTTAACATTAACTATCAAAGAATATAGCATGACTCCAAGTTTTGGTTTGGAGATGTCAAAAGCATTTCTTTAACCACAGAAGAGAAACTATGGGGAGAGTTTCTATCTTGAGCACCAGAAATTAAACTATAATTTATATAGTTTTAGAAAACAAAGATGCTCTTCTCTGAATGGCCAAAGAATTAAAATCTAGTACATTCGGAGCACCTGGGTGGCTCAGTCGGTTAAGCATCTGCCTTCGGCTCAGGTCATGATCCTAGGGTCCTAGGATCGACCCCCATACTGGGCTCCCTGCTCATTGGGATCTACTTCTCCCTCTCTTCCCTGCTCATGCTCTCTCTCACTATCTCTGTCTCTCCTTCTCAAATAAATAAGCAGAATCTTAAAAAAATAATAAATCTAGTACATTCACCATTGATTTATTTAATTCTGAGATGATTAATAATATATTCATGTTACAACTATTTACTACATTAACTTTGTTTTATGAATTTCCATCATTATTAAAGTCAGACATGCTTTATAAAACTTGGTGTCTACACAAGTCTATGGCTGCATAAAGACAGGTTCTTTGGTGGGCGCCTGGGTGGCTCAGTTGGTTAAACGACTACCTTCGGCTCAGGTCATGATTCCAGAGACCCGAGATCGAGTCCCACACATCGGGCTCTCTGCTCGGCGGGAAGCCTGCTTTTCCCTCTCTCATTCCCCCTGCTTGTGTTCCCCCTCTGGCTGTGTTTCTCTCTGTCAAATAAATAAAATCTTAAAAAAAAAAAAAAGACAGGTTCTTTGGTAAAATAACTTAACAGTGGAATTCATATATTTTTACATTGTGTAGCAGGAAATATAAAAAGGAAAACTGTCACTTATGATAGAGAAGAAAAACTGCTCAATTTAATCCTACCTGGGTATTTCTCCTTAGTTAACTGGTAGCCCAACAAGGCTTTTGTTTAGTGCCTTGGGTCACAAATAGAGCTTCCAAAACAAAACAAGAAAGTATCCTCAGCATGTTTCCCAAAAAATAAAGTATTTTCATGGCTAAAATATTTGCACTATATTTTTCTTTAATGGAAAGCTGATTCCATTATTAAAGGGATAATCAAATTCTTAATTTCATATTTTCTTTCTCCAAAGAAAGAGTCTGTGACAGAGGTGATTACTATCTTCAAAGATCCCTCATCCCTTCTTTCATAAGTACTAGAATCCCCGACCTTTATCTGGATCCTTGGTTACCAAGGATGAGATTCATTTCCCAGCCTTCCTTCCAGCTAGGTGTGACCAAGGACTAATTCTGTCCAGTGGAATGTGAAGGGAAATGATGTGGTCAACTTCCAGCTTGTGCTTTAAAGGAAAGGCACATGCCCACCTGTTCTCCTCTTGCCACTGGCCAGGATCCCAGAAGCTCATGCAACCATCTTGCACCACAAGATACAAGTCATGAATGAGCAGAACAGACCAACAAGCCAAAGTCCCTACAATGACCTACAAGGCCCTAGTGATCCAGTCTTGCAGAAGCTCTCTTACCTCAGCTCCCACTGCTCTCCCACTGATCAGTCCTCTATAGCCATGCTGCCTTCTTTGCTGGTCCCAACAAGCCGGACGCACTCTTGCCACAGGGCCTTCGTATTTGCTAAACACTCTCCCCAAATAACCTCCTGGCTTGCTTCTTCACTCTCTGCAGGTCTTTACTCAAATACTGCCTTTCCAGTGAGATATTCCTGGATTTCCTTGTCTAGAATTCCAACAGCATTCACACCCCCAACTCTTCCCCCACCCCCGCTGCCTGCTCCTGCTTTATTTTCCCCTATAGCCTTATATATTCTTTTCATCATCTTTAAGTACTTGTTGATCCCACTAGAATATCATCTCTCTGAGGATTTCTTCTGTTGTACTCATTATTGGTTCCTCAGTATCTGAAACAGTGCCTGGAATATAGCAGGTGCCTAATGAATCTGCACTGAATAAACAAAAGGGACAGATGAGGTCCAGATCCCTGACACTGTGGATCAGCCGTATGATCTTAAGTTCAGACAGAAGTAAACCGCTGTTTTAAGTTCACTGTTACCTTCTCCTTTGTTGTAACAGCCAAACCAATACTTAGTTAATACAGAGACAGTAGTCCCTCCTTCAACAGAGATGAGATGATGCCCCACCACGGCATCATGCTACACTTCCTAGTGGTACTCTTCCCAAAGGCTGAACTGGTGAGCTAACACAGAGGAGGTCCCTGCCCTCAAAACTTCACACTTTCATAAAAAGGAAGACATTCATCACATAACCACACCAAGTATCCAGCTGCAAGTGAGACCAAGGAGTGGTGGCAATGAGAACCAAAAAGGGGCAAATCTGACCTCATGGAGGAATCATGACAAAAAGATACAGGAGAGGACTGATAGACAGAAAGCCTCTCCTTGCAAAGGTGGAGTGGGAACAATCTTGCAGGCAGGGGAAGAGCAGATGCCAAATCCCTGTGGCGGGAGGAAGTGTAGCAAATACTGCAGCCTGGGGGAGCCCGCTGGCTGGAGCAGGGGGGATGCATTGTCTGAAGAACCCTTAGGGGTAAGAGCTGAGGAGTTTTTACTTTTTCTTACAAACAACACAAACTCAGCACGTGTTTCAGGCAGGAGGGCAATATGAGTGATACCTGCCTACTAGCTTTCACAAACAGCCCTGCCTCTCTCCAGCAGAGTTCCCCCAGTCTCCTCTAAGACAAGGAAAGACTAGAAACCTCTGGAAAGGGGGGCTTGCTCCAGTCACAGGTCTTTTATTCAGCGCCTCACAAATGAGTTGCCAGAACTTGCCCTGGAGACAACGGATGCAAATGCAGATGACATGGAATTATAATAACATAAACACTATGAACAATGCAAACCAGTTGGGCCCCCCGTGGAGAAATAATCCCCTTTCCGAATTGTCTTTATGGAAATTTCATAAAATTTGCCATTATTAAAACTGAGTAGCAATTATTTCTTTCTTTGGTTCATCAGTTGTGGGAGGAAAATTAATTGTGTTCTCCTTCTTTTCTGGAGTTCATCACATAGAAAGGAGACAACAAGGATTGACAGGCCTGGGGCTTCTGTTGCTGGAAAGAAGGCAAGGGAACTTGGGGGACATTATGACAGATGTGGCATCAGAGGTGGGAGTGGTTAAGAGAGTGGGAGCCGCAGATGCGGCCACGCTAACAAGTGCGCTCAGGAAGCCGAAGTCATTACGGTATGTTGACATAACATTTGCCAGCTTCACAGGGGCCATCATCGTAAATTAGATTTAATATTGATCAGGCCGTTCACAATCAGGGCCAGGAGAAAATTGGACTCAGCGTTCTTAGTCAAAATTGGCTCTTAAGATTCTGCTTTCTAATTAACATAGAGGAACAGAAATCCAGGGCCTGTCTGGCTGACCCAGTGTCACAGTAACTGTTCTCCTGTTCTCTGAGGGCACTATGGAAGTGACAGCATTCCCACTCTTTCTGTTTTCCCTCCCAGGTCAGTGCTGCTCCGCGGGGGGGGGCGGGTGAGGGGTGGGCTGTGGGAAAGAGACCCAGGGTGCAGAGGACAGATGGCTGGTTCTCTTCTCAGGCTTCCTTGGAAAGCTAAGAAACTCTTTAAAGAAATTCGGTTTGCCCGTGGTCTACTTTTTTAAATAAGCAATGTTATAAAGTCCTTTCAGGGTTAGGAATTTGGAGAAGCTGTTGGTAATCCCTCCCACCACCACTGGCTTGAATTCTGACCCTGGCAGATGGCACTCTCCGACCTTGGACAAATGATTCGACATCTCTCAACTTCAGTTGGTTCTTCTGTAAAATAAAAATAATAATAATACCTCCCTCAAATGGTTGCTGTGAGGACTAACTGGAATAATGCATTTATTATACATTCAGCAAGTAGCAGCTCTGTTTTGTCGTATTATTGTTATATGCTAATTATTATTATAAGATTTGTCCCGTTAGACACTATTAATACTAGTACTAAGAACAATAAGAGTCTGACGTCTAATTTTTTACTTTAAAAACAACTGGCCAGAGGGTACCTGGGTGACTCAGTCAGTTAAATGTCTGCCTTCTGCACAGGTCATGATCCCAGGTTCCTGGGATCGAGCCGCTGATTAGTCTCCCTGCTCAGTAGGGAGTCTGCTTCTCCCTCACCCTCTCCCTCTGTGTGTTCACTTATGCTCTCGCTCTCTCAAATAAATAAATAAATATTTTTTAAAAACAAGAACAATTGGCCAGGACAATTCCAAGGCAAGTATCAGAAAGCAGCCTCCAGACCTGCATTTCCCTCTCCGGACTTCAGCTCCAGTCCAGAGTCCTGAAGCTTCCTTGAGCTTCAGAGTTCTCTTTTTTCTCACCCCTCCCTAATATTTCTCAAGGATAAACTTTCCAGGCAGGAACTTACTGGAATGAGATTGATCTCATTTATCTTCGGATCTCTGATACCTTACATAGAACTGAGACAGACAAGGGAGGGTCCTGGGGCATAAGACCTAAAGTGGCTATCACTCTTGGGCAACAACTCCACACTTTCACCAACCCAGAGGGAACAACACCCGCTTATCTTTTGTGCCCCTATGAGCCTCGCTTGTGTCCCCTGGCTCCTGGCTTTGCTAGCTGCTTCATCAAGATGACATGAATGAAGAAAAGAAGAAAAGGATCCCCCAACTGCTCTCTTATCCAAACTCCCCAGTCCTGGGCCTCTAGATGTTGCTGCTTCTTTGCCCACCTGAACACACAAGGGAAGGGAAGATTTTGAGACAAGAAAGATTTTAGGAATCTACCTTCCCAACAATAAATGCAAAAATACCCATTTCTTAAAACCTAAATAGCAGTTGCAGGTTTATCTCCCTTGCCCAGAGTTCCTACTCTAAGCTTCATGGAGTTATTGGTCCGAAATAACTGTAAAGGGGCACCTGGGTGGCTCAGTCATTAAGCGTCTGCCTTCAGCTCAGGTCATGATCTCAGGGTCTGGGAATCGAGCCCTCCATTGGGCTCCCTGCCTCTCCCTCTCTCACTCCCCCTGCTTGCATTCCCTCTCCAGCTGTGTTTCTCTCTGTCAAATAAATAAATAAAATCTGAAAGAAAGAAAGAAAGAAAGAAAGAAAGAAAGAAAGAAAGAAAGAAAGAAAGAAAGAAAGAAAGAACTGTAAAACGCAAGTCCAGCCAGAAACATTTGCTGCCATTAAGTATAAGGCTAACCAGAGAACTGAAAAAAAAAACAGGTCCTGGGGCTCAGCTCCCCATTTATTAATTCACAAAGCCTGCTTCCACCTGCTCCCTCAAATGATTTTCAGGAAGAGGCAGGCAGGTCTATATTCCTGTGGGATTTTAATTTCTGTCCCCCAGGACCATTACTTACACAACAGACACCTTTCTGGAGAAAAAAAAAAAATTATTTTCTCTTGACTGTAACCCCCCATTCAGTTCTAGCCTCTACCTCCAACTTGAAGAGCTTTTTCTCCTTGGAGACATAAGGCACCCAATCCGTCGCTTGCATTTCCCATTTTAGTGAGTTTATCTACTCTCGGGCACCAAACTACAACTATGAAATATGTTTATGGAGTAAGATCATGCATTAAAAATTTTCAGAATTTTATCATAAGTATAGTGCACATGATTAAATATGCATATACAGAAAGGTAGCTAGGGGATGATAAACTTCCAAAATCTCAACTGTTTATTGTACAGTTCCTATGTGCCAAACCTTATTTTGTCTTATCCTGCTCCTAATTAACTCCATTCTCTCTCCTATAAAATTTGGTATGCAAACTGCTTTTATGGCTATCTACTTTAAATTTGAAGGTATCCATTGCAGTGCTATTTGGGTTACAGGTGCTCTAAGAAGCCAAGGACCTGAGTTAACTACATACTGGAATAGACAGCTTTCTTTTTCTCTTGCTCAACATTCATCTCCCTGTTTCTGGAAACTCCTACCCCAATTTTCTGTTGGAAACCACCTCTCCCCCTCTCGCAGATCATGTACACCCGGTGGGACTGATCCTTCAGTGGTTTCAGAGAATGAGTATGGATTTCTGGTCTTGCCCATCAGCATGGCACCATGTTTTCTTGGCCCCTCTGGGCATGCAATTGAAGCCTGAATGATGAAATGCAGACCCAAACCACCAGCTGGAGTTACAGGAGGAGAGATTCCTTTTCTGCCCAGGATGGCTACCATCTGAGAATTACTGAACAGCTATCTTGTATGCCCTTCTGAAGCCATTCATGCAAGAAGTTGGACTTTAGAGTTACATAAACCAATTTGTTTTCACTCAAGCCGATATATATGAGACTCTCATCCACAGTAGTCACTAGAGTAATGATTTAAATCACTGGAGAGTAGTGACTTCCATAATAATGCAACAAGTTGGCCCAGACCGGTTAGTGCCACTGCCCTAATGATCAGATCTATCAGGCACGCACTCAAGTGATCAGTCCAAATTGACCCCCACAAAAGCTACTGAACATCTCCTCATTCATTATCCCCAAGTAGGTCAGGGTGGGGTAGAGTAGATCCTGTCCCCTTTCAGACTTTCAGAGAGAGGAGTGTCAGCTCAGAGAATATCAGAATTTTTTTTTCTTTCTTTCTCTTAAGATTTTATTTATTTATTTGAGAGAAAGAGAGAGTGAGTGAGAGAAAGCATGAGAGGGGAGAAGTTCAGAGGGAGAAGCTGACTCCCTGCAGAGCTGGGTGCCCGATGTGGGACCTGAAACCGGGACTCCAGCATCATGACCTGAGCTGAAAGCAGTGGCTTACCCAACTAGCCCTCTTTGTGTGAGGCACACAAAGAATATCAGATTTTTGATGATTCCCTTCTGATAGGACTGACCTGCACAAATTTTTTAAAAAATAAAGAAATAAAAAATAAAACAAACAAAAAAACAAGGGTTTTTTTGGCCTCTAGTTAAAAACTTGAGTGGCAAGAGCAGGGCTTCAAAGCCAAGGTGTTTGATTTCGTGCTCCAGAATGGTGGAGATTAGGTAAGCCGCACCTTACACCCAGGAGCCGCAGAGGCTAATGAAGTTGAAATGAGCCAGGGGCCGGAGTGCTGGGCAAGGGGAAGCAGAAGGACTGGGGAGAGTGGCCATGGTGGGGAGCCTCTCACAGGCAGCCATCTCTAATTGTATGAGCAATAAAGCTGACACTGCGGGGGACAGGAGGCTTGGCACAAGTCCAATGTTGCCTACATGAGACTGCTCTGAGTTTTTAAACTTCTCACTTGATCAATAAGATGGAGTCCAAAGACAGAGGCAATGCTGAAAAGGCATTTACATAAATCCTCAGCCCATACAGCAGATTCTGTGGGAAAGTTCCAGAAGCATGGTGATAGCAAAGGGCACAATTGGACCTGCAGGCAGGCATAGCTCTCTGATGTGTTTAGCAGATTTCTCGTTCTATTTAGGTCTTCCTCTAACTGGGCATCTTTTCTTTCTCTCTGCTTCTTTAAACCGAGGCATCTCCTGCTGAACGGTGTGCGGGAGAGGCAATACTGGATCAAGTAACACATTTTTAATGATGTGAAACAAAGCTTTAATCACCACAGTTATGTACAAAATAATGTCTTCCTTGCATTTGGTTTAATAGCACTTTGTCCACAGCTTTCATCAAAACAACTACCCATCTGACTTCGTGGAAGATTATATTAAATGTCAGAAGAGTTCCCCAGACTCATAAAGTGCTTCCTCACCAATCAGGATTTTAATTTTGGATGGGGAAATAATAAATACAATAATTATTGAACACTGTGACATTAAATGATAAAGATTCCTGCTTCCCTTGAATTATCAATTTCACATTGGCATAAAAAATAGATTAGTGACAATTTAATCCCACATCTGGTGACCTTTAAGTAATGTTGTAACACTTCACAGCTCTGTCATTAGAATGCCATCAGTTTTCTCTCTAAAAGAATGATACCTAAGTGCTTCATGTTAGAACCGTCTCCAAACTTTGCTAATGTTTAATATCTGGTAACAAGACCCAGATGCACCAGGCAACTTTGTCAGTAGCAACTTTTAAAATAATCCTATTATAATTTACTGTATGACACAGATAAGGTAGAGTCAAAAACTCACAGAACCATGGTACCCTTGTGTCAGCTAGGAGACAGGCTCTCCCCCGTATCCTCCTGGTGGACGGGAATATTGGTATCAGCATTGACGGTGTCAGCTGGTGAAATCCATCAAGACTTCAAATACCCATCCCTTTCCACTCAAAATTCTACTTCTAGAATCGCAGTCTATAAAAATATGTATACATAGGCACAAAGGACAGATTATTATGGCATTGTTTGTAGGAGCAACCATACACAAACCCACCGAAAAACCAAATGTCCTTTAAAAGAGGAATGCCTAAATAAATTGGTACACCTGCATCATGGTGGATGGTACAGCCACTAAAAAAGAATAAGCTGACAAACCTACCGACCTTGTAAGTTCTTCATGTTCTGCTGCTACCGCTCCACAGCTGACCTATCAGGAAATCTTCCTGGACTTGTTTCAGACTATGACCAGAATCCAGCTACTTCTCACCACCTCCCACGCTACCAACCCTGATTGAAGTCAGCACCACGTCTCACCTGAATGATTGCAACCACCGCCTAACAGGTCTCCTGCTTCCACATTTTCTCCGGAAAGTCTACTGTGGACGCGGCAGCCAAAGTGATCTTTCCTAATGGAATCTAGATCAAGTCTCTGCTTGATATCAAACCTTATAGGGACTTCCCATTTTACCCAGCATAAAGCTAAAGTTCTCATAGTGGCATACAAGCCCTACACAATCAACTTCTTCCACCCCAACCATGACCTCTCTGTCTTCAGAGCCTCTACCTGACCCCCTCCAATCTTCCCTCACTCTGCTTTAGTCTGACTTTCTCTCTAGTCCTCAGTAACTCAGAATCCTCAAGACCCTTGCACTGGCTGTTCCCTCTGCCTAGAACACTCTTCCCTAGATATACACATGTTTCCTCCCTCACCTCCTCCAAATCTTAGTTCAAATGCCACCTTCCTAACCACTATATATAAAGTTGCAACGTTTCATCTCCCTGGCACTTCTAATCCTATTTTCCTTGCTATCCTTTTTCTTTCTTAATAGCACTTACTATGTTCCAACTTGCTGCATAATTTACTTATCTGCTCTATCGGTTCCTTATTGTCCACATTCCCCTCTCCCCCACTAGAATGTAAACACCATATTGAGCAGGGACCTTTGTTTTGCTCACTGATGTATTCCCAAGTACCTGGCATATAGGAGATGCTTAATAAATATTTGCTGAACAAATGGATGAATGACATAATAAATAACTTACTGAGCACTATCTTCTTATAAGCACTAAAACTAAGTGCTTTACGTCTATTATCTTATTTAATCCTTCTTCTACTGCCAAGTAAAGCAAGAAGACCAGGAGAGGGAAGTGAGGTATGGTAATTCCCATTCTGTAGCTGAAGAAAACTGAAAATCAGAGGTTAATGACTCACCAAGGTCACATTCTAATAAACAGAAGAATGAATGGGGAAGAGGGAGAAGACTGAACACAAATCTGTCCACCTACCAAGATCTTAACCACTTTGCCCTAAAGCAGCCCAACCAATTAAAAAGCTACTTATCCACTCAACCACTTGCCCTACTCTCTTCTGGATTTCTACAACACCAACTATTTAGATGAATGTCACCAAATTGAGCAGTGTTTTAACTTGCATAGAAATTAAGTATGGCCCTAGGTAAAATGATAGATGAGGTCATAAGTCTTTACATTTCCTTTAAGCTCTGTGACTTTATTACTAAGTTCCAAATCACATTTTGCTTCTGGGAGTGGTGTTTTGGTTTGTTTATTTTCACTGTGAGGAACTGTATGTCTCCCTCTTGCCCAACTTATTAGCTTTAGTCATAAACAGCAATCAGTGAAACATGAGGTTTTTTTATGAGATAGTTAAATCCAGTGTGGGACTCTTTGGTATTTTGGAAATTTTTTAATGTCAGCATATTTGCTTTCGGATCTGTGAATATGATTTTGTTCTGGAGCCTCCTGTTTTATGAGTAAGATTAATTTTAGTTAGGTCATTGCTAAGAGAACAGACCATCTTAAATTTAGTATATGTGAAGAAATATTTCTCTTCCATAAACTAAACAGGTACTGATCTAAAAAAAAAACTGATAAATTATCTAGGACCTGGGTGGTAAAATTAAATTGGAATATTTTAAAGAAAAAACTCTCACTGATTTTTTATAATTTTTGTAATGGTAATGTTACCCTCCCAGTTCTCAATACTGATTTGGAGACTTCATCATGTGGGTAAAAAAGCAGATTCTGGGGCACCTGGGTGGCTCAGTTGGTTAAACCACTGCCTTCAGCTCAGGTCATGATCCTGGAGTCCTGGCATCAAGTCCCATCTAGCATCAGGCTCCCAGCTCCACAGGGAGTCTGCTTCTCCCTCTGACCTTCTCCCCTCTCATGCTCTCTCTCATTCACTCTCTCTTTCTCTCAAATAAATAAATAAAATATTTTTAAAAAAATAAAAATAAAAAGCAGATTCTGTGGGTGTCTCACCCATACCTTTCTGAACCCTAACACTTCCTTCACGTCAGCCTGATTTCTAAAGGCTAGCATCGGCATCCTTTGCCTGATAAGTTTCTTTGGTCTCCTGAGACCCTGCTGTCCAAGCACACAGGCTTGACGTGCCTGACAATACATTATTTATCAGCTGCCTTTCTTTTCCTATCATAATTCTCCACTGGATAACCAGTGTTTCCTGGGATCACCTCCTAAGTAATCTACTTGCTTTTGAATCCTTATATCAGGATCTGCTTCTGGGGGATCCCAAATCATGACAGTTGCCTTTATTAGCTATAAGTCTAATGAATTGCCATTATTATTATTATTAATTTTTTCTCCAGTGACTATTTATTGAGTACCTACTATGTTCGAGGCATTGTTCTTACCATTGGGTATTCAGCAGTGATGAAATAACCAAAGACCTCTGTCTTTATGGAATTTACATTGTTGTGGGGGAAAAATAATACCCCAAATAAAAATGTACTGTAAGGCAGATTATGATGAGTGGTATGGAGGAACATGAAGAGAAGGACTATGACAGGGAATGCCAGCAGCTGAGGCATGCAGTGAGAGTGGGAGGGCAGAGAAGGGTCAAACAAGAGGGTAAAATGTAAACAAAGACCTGGGGAGTGGGGAGCAAGCCAGGGAGGAAAAGCATTACTCTAGGCAGGAGGAAGCAGGTACAGAGGGTACCAGGCCTGGAATGTTCCAGAACCCCAGACTGCAAGTGGAACTTGCAGGGGTCTGGGAAGGGAAGAGATGACAGAAGATGAGCCATCTCTGCTACTATTATTGTTTACCATTATTATCATTGTCAGTACTGCTACTTACTAGGTTTCTTTTGTTTCTACATTTTATCATGAAAATTACAGAAAAGCTGGAAGATTTTATAGCGAACACATATATACTCACTACCTTAATTCTACCATCTTCCTATCCTTGATTTTTGATGCATCTATCCTTCCATCCACCTATCCAGCCTTCTTTTTAATGCATGTCAAAGGAAGTTGCAGGCATTTAACAACTGGTCATTATATAGATAGCATTTGTAAATCTGACAACACCCTAGCAAGGTGAATGCTACATCCCCGCTTTATAGATGAGGAAGCTGAGCCTCAGAAAGGTTGGATAGCTCAGCTGAGGCAGTGCCACAAACATGGGACTGAGTGGAGATTGCAATCTAGTTTTGTTCAGTGTTCATGCTCATATTCTTTCCACTGTTAACCCGTGCTGCTCTTGGCCAACAGATTAATGTTGAAGAACAGATAGAGTTAGCAAGTAGCTCTGCTCTACTCTGAAGGGAGTTGTTTCCCTTCCTATTGCCTCTTCATCTGAATGGCAGAGACAGTGACATGCTGGTAAATATTGGCTGTTTTACCAAATCAGCTCTGCGGCTGGGGGGTGGAAAAAAGGGGGAAGCCTGGTTTGCAACATCTGTTAGTTCCTGTGGTGTAAATACTACCATGGCTGATTTCAAGCTACCAACCTGACATCAGGTTGCAAGATCTTGTGAGCTAATACAAAATGACTCCAGCACACCAGTGACTTTTTAAGTTTTATTCTGTAGATGACAAATATCACTGGCCCTTAGGACCAGCACCAGATTCAGAATCAACAACTGGTACCGGTCCCCAGTGAGTACTCAGGAAATACAGCTTGTGATGGTAAGGTTAGAGATCTACACCTTTCTACCCAGTCCCACACATAGCATCAAACTTCTGCACACATGTGCACATGCATGCACACACACATACACACATTTTCATCCCAGGGTAGATGGTGATGCATTTAAATAATGAATATGTAACACACTTGTATAAAGCAAACTTCCCCATAAAAAGTAAGTACATCCCTGCCTCCATGTTGTTTCTAGCATTGGTCTGTTGTTCTTGCTTTTCTTTTTGTCACATCTCTCCTGTACCTCCCTGCACTATTGACCATGCTTTTAGGCAAGAGTAATCACGATGCGCCCTGAAGCCACAGAATACCTGTTTATATGGGTTGAGGTTAAAAATCACATAATAAACACTCTACTCTTAGAAGCTTGTCTTTTCTCTCCTTCCTGAGCCTCTCTGTTAGTTAAAACCAAAAGATCTCTTACTTTAGAGCATTTTCCCTGCTGCTCCAATGAAGTCCTGGTGTTCATTTTCATCATGCATCATGCCACCTGAAAGTTAACTACTTTCCACCCAAATTTCCCTCTGCACCTTTCTCCAGGGGCACCACACCCCTAAGATAACATTGCAGAACCTCAGAACCGGGTGAGGGCATTTGCATCAACTTTGGTTAGGTGGTTCCAGGTTGCACTTTGCAAAGACAGGCTTTTCTGTATGGAATCCTTGTCATTCCCCCTTCCCCACCACACCCACCTTTCACCCCTACCCCACACATACATACATATTCCTGCCCAATGCAGGCCACATCCCCAGCAGGTTGTAGAGCAAATAACAATCATCTCTAAGAGAACTGGCACAAACAAGGTCTCACGCTTAACAACTTCAAAGCATTTCTTATAGTAGGGCAAATCCCATTACCATGCAACAAAGAACAGCTAATTGTTAAGAATTAATAATAAGAAATAAGTATAGATAATGGTTCAGCTGACACTGTCATATTTTAGTACAATATGTTCTGAAATATTTGCTCCTTTGGGTTGTGAATATGCTATTTTTGTCACTAATAGGCCTATAGAAGCCTAGTGGAAATGAGTTTTCTCAAAGAAAGTTGTACATTCTGAGATTTCTCTGATAAGGGGAAGGGGTCAATGTGCCTGTAGATTCTGTGCTTCATTAAAATTCTGTTTCCATACTGCATAATGTGAGTAATATTAATTTTCTAAACATTCGTGTACAGCAGCTGCTAACTAATTTCCATAACAGTGCTCCTATTCTACAGACATTTTAAAAAGGGGAAAGGAGATGACTACTGACTCTCTGCCAAAAGGAAAGGCTCATCCTAATCCACCTCTGAATCATTCCAGACCAAAAGGAGGATGATATTGGGAATGCTAACTTCTCATTCATGAGGGTCTCTGGAATTGAACATCCCCACCTTAGACCCAGGGCCAGCATACCTGGAATGAACTCCAAGCTCATTTGCTGGGTTCATCCTGCCTCTAAACACCTTTGAGATGGCCCAGTTCATGTGACCTAGACTGGCTAACAACCTGAGCATGTCTGTAGCCCCAGTCATCCTGGATACCGGCTGCTTCCCCTTCCCTCTGGTCAATGCCACGGAAGCCCTGGTGAGATGGTTGCAGCTAAACCTGCCCACACTCTTTCTGAGAGGGCAACATAGCTGGGCACTGTGGACCCCTTATGCTTCAGAGGCCCTCCAGAAAATCCTGGGAGGCCCAGGCTCATGGTCGGGATATAATTAAAATGTTTTAGTTATATACATGCTCAGGCTGGAGCTTCCCCTCTTCTGCCCTCTGCCAAAAGGAAGAGTTAGGGTCACAAACTTGAACACTATTAGTCTCCCTTTAACTCTCCTGTAGTCGTGTCCTTCACATGATGTTACCCAACTTTATGCTCATTTGCCTCTGCAATCCATCATCCTTACCTTCACACTCTAGCCTCAGTTTGTCGCACTAACCTTACCTTCCACCTCTCATTCCCAAGTGCCCAGCAATCTCACCACACTGATCTACTTGGCCACTCCCACAAAAAACCATGTCCAGTCACTCCTCCAAGTCTTTACCCAAACTGTCACCTCTGACTAGATAGCCCACCCACTTCAATACTGGGAAAATTTTACTCTTCAACCCTTTCTAATCTCAAAGACTAAATTAAACCCTCCTCACCTTTTGTCCAACCCATCAACTTAGCACTTGTCTTGTTGTTGGTTAGTTGGTTGGTCATTTGGTTGGTTATTTTTTCCTTTTTACACTCTCAATGTTTTATTTTTTAATTAATAATTTATTTTATTTTTTCAGTGTTCCAAGATTCATTGTATTTGCCCCACACCTAGTGTTCCATGCAATTCATGCCATCAATACCCACCACCAGGCTCACCCATCCCCCCATCCTCTCCATTCCAAAACCCTCAGTTTGTTTCTCAGAGTCCAAAGTCTCTCATGCTTCATCTCCCTCTCTGATTACCCTAGTTCACATTTCCTTTCCTTCTCCCACTGCCCTCCCTGTTACTCCTTATGCTCCATAATACAGATAGATTTGTTTCATTTATTGTAACTCTTGGAATGCAAGAGCCTGGGTTCACTCATTTTATACATGCTGGGCTATTACATTTTAGGCATTCAATAAATCTTTGAGTAGAAGTTGCCCTCAAAATGTACCTGCACAAGTATATGTAAAAATAGGTTACCACCAATTTTGTTAAATCATATACACTCAAAGTTAGAGCCACCATGGGTAAAGCTAAGTAAACTGCAGAAAGGAACAGAGGTTCATACAAGAATGGGTCAGACCCCAGAAGTGGCATCTAATTTCATGCTTGGCACATTCCCCTATATTGTCCTCTCCTCTGCCTTTCTGATTTCTTCTCCCCACAACTGAGTTGACGTCACTACTCTCATTCTGTTCCCTTATCATGAAATCATTCCTTCCCCCTTTCATATTTCAAAGCTCACACAGCTGTTCTCCAGTCACTGCTTTCTCAAAAACTGTCAAAATCATCCAAGATGCAAAATTGAAATAATAAACCAAAGTAAATGTAAATGTGACCCAATAGTGAAAATTCCACATATGACAATAGTCAGAAACAGCAAAATTACTGTTCTCAGGTCTATCATTGAAGACTCCTTGACTAAACTTTTTTTGCCTTAATTCTACATGTGTTACTAGCCTTAATACACACTAAAATTGGCAGGGACTCTCTGTGAACACTCTCCCTTCAAAGCCAACTAACTGGGGACATGTTAATATTAATATCAGAGCTTCAAATTCATCAATAGAATCATGAAAAAACTAAGTCCCAAGTAATAAAAGTAATAGATGTACTTCATAATTCATTTGGTGAACTCTCCATCGGTGTTGACTGTTAACTGAGAGGTGACGGGTTATTTTGTTTTTTAATTGATTGCCTTTTTGGAATACATAGAATGTAAATACCCAGCTTAGAATGACTGAAAGTATAAATGAGAAAGAGTTGAGAGCTGAAGAATGGGGTTCCCGAACAGCTAGATCCAAAGGATCAGGCATTTACTTAGCCAAGAATGTACCTGTGGGAGAAATGGGTTGACTTCATGTAAACTATGAAGGGAATGAGCCAGCAACTCTGGAAAGAATGTCCTCAACCCAAAGGATTTCTCCCAGCAACTGGCATAGAGTAGACAATAGGCATTTGCTGAATGAACAAATGAATCTGGGGTAAAAAAAAAAAAAAAAAAAAGAAGAAGAAGAAGAAAGAAAAAAAATTAAATTTTTTCAGCACATAAAAATGTAATTAGTTACTTAATATTTTTCAAAATTTTGCAAGAAAAGTTTATTAAGCATTCATAAATACCTAGACAGAAACAATATTAAGATGACTAAACATGTTCTTTAAATTCTGTTCAACAAAAGACTTCTGACAACTTACTGTGTCCCCAGGGCTATACACAAGACTCTGAAGGATACTAAAGAAAACTAGAGGTGGTCCCTGCCTTCTGGATGACTTTCTGATGACAATCCCTCAAGCAGGCATGGCAGAAATATCTCTTGGGTGACAAGAGGAACATCCCCTGCCCAACATTACATCCCTAATACCCCTCACAGAGCCTTAAATTACACTATTAAAGATTTATTTCTTTGGGTCTTGGAAGTTAATTGAGTCTTAACAAAAAGTCAAACCCCCCTAGGATAGGTACCTTTTTAATCCCTTACCACCTGAGATTGGACCCAAGCTTTAGGCACAGAGGATGAAGGAGCAACGCAGAAGAGTTTTCAGAACTGAAGAAATGAAGAAATGGGGCACCTAAGAACATCACTGATTCGCTTTATTTGTAATTTTCCTCAATGGAGACCAGTACAGAAAATTTATACCAGACTGTATCAACATGAGCAAATGCCTTTTCCAGTTCTTATAGCTGGGTTTCTGGGCTCGACACCTGCATCTTTTATCCTAAGCCATTTCTAATAATAACAGGCAGTGCTGCATGGGTGCTTAGCCTGGACCAGCCAGTATTCTAACAGTTTTAGAAGCGTTATCTCAGTTAGATCCTATAACCATTCTATTCTCATTGTACAAGTGAATACTAAGGGTCGGAGAACCAGTTAACTAACTGGTTCCAATCACCTAGCTCCAAATTGCAGAGCCAGGATTTTAATTTATTTAAATTCAAGTCCAAACCAAAATTCTTAAACCCAATATGTAATGCCCACAATTCAGCCTGAAATCTTACAATAGCCTTATAAGACTGACCTAAGAAGAAATAGTCCTATACTGAACTAGATTCAAGGTCTAGTTCAAACCTGGTCTAGTGGAAACTTGAACCTTAGTGTCTTCAATGAAAAATAGAGTTAATAAAATGTAAGATCATGTGAAATAGAGTTAATGTGTAAGATCGTATGAAAATCAGATGAGTTTATGAAGGAAGTGTCTGGCACAGAATAAGGATGCCATAAATAATAGCTATAAGCTATAAACCTCCCCTGGGCAGAGCTTTGTACTGCTGATGCTACTTTTGGCCTATAAGGGTCACTCAAGCCACCACTCCCTGCCCTTCACACCATCTAGTTGGCAATGTTTCTCAGCCTGTACATTTAAATCTCCTCACGATACATACATGCCTGCATACATACATGTGTATGTGCATTTAATTTATATATACTAAATGTATGTGTGTATATATACCTACATGCATGTGTGTATATATGTCTATGGATACTGTGTGTGTGTGTACATACATACACACATACATGTCCGGGGTAGAGCCGGGACATCTACTGTTTACAGATTGCCAAGTGCCTTTAATGTGCAGCAGGACTGAAAGCAACTGCACAAGAAAAACTTCTAGAAAGGGCCAAGACCAAGGATCCTTGGAGTTGAAACAGCAAGGAAATGGATGTTTCTTCATAAGAAATAAAGCAGTTAAAAGTTCTAGTGCTCAAGTGACATGAGATCCAACTTTGGGATTTGAATAGGAGCCCTCTCCCTTTCCACTGGAGCTGTCTCTTGACTTATTTCTCTTTTTTGTGTAGGCTCCACACCCAGCATGGAGCCCCACATGGGACTTGAATTCAGGACCCTGAGATCAAGATCTAAGCTAAAATCAAGGGTCAGCTACTTAACTGACTGAGCCACCCAGGTGCATCTCATCCCCCATCCCTTGGCTTATTACTAAAAAATCCTAGCCATACTTATTGAGGTCCTTGGTCAAAGGAACAAGGCTGATACAAAGCAAAAGCCAAGCAAAGCTTTATTTCGTGCCAAGCATCGAGAATCACACTGACTGGTCAGGGTCATCTCTATGGAAATAGCAACCTCCACCTAGTCTCACAGGCTAGTTTTTATAGGGCAAACACGCAAACCACAAACTGACTGCAGTCACATAGCTGCCTAGAGTTAATTTTTATCTCCATTGGTCAGGATACAGGAGGTTAAGGGTGTTACATATGTGCTTTTTACTGATTGGGCGCCTCCTTCTGGTCTGGCTCACCTTTGTTTTCCTGGGCTCTATAATCAGCTTGTGTTCACTGTATAAACAACAAAATGGCTGCTTGGACAAAATGGAGTCACTCTGGCTAAGTAGGCCCTTACAATACTCAGGCCCTGAACTCCGAGCTTGACTCTACCCTCAGTCACCACCTTCCACAATCTAGATCCTCTGACAAGAGGCCTTGATTACCAACAGGACATAGCCCTGTCCCTCCTGCTTTCTCTAGCTGGGGTTAGAAGCTGAGGTAATTCTTGGATGCCATGCCTTCACCCCCCATAGCCAACCTTCCAGCATCAGCCCCAGCATGCAAAACAGATGTCTTACTTTTATTCATCCCAGAAACATGACAAGGACTAGCAGCTCAGTCTTGCTTCAAGTAAAGTCCCCTTTAAATTCTGGGCTGAGACAAGATTCTTAGAACAAGAGTGTCTCTCTCTCTAAAAGCAGAAGTAAATTTATATTGGGCTTTGTTGAGGACTATTATAGCTTCATCATGCACTCACAATTCAAAATCCTGTTCTTGTCCACCCTGAGTTCAGCTGACAAGGCCATTAGCCTCCCTAGATGGTCCTGCTGCCCTCACAACACAGGAGTCTAGTATTCCCTCCCCTGTTTCCTCTCCAGGTTCTTCAGTTCCTCATTCATTATTTTCCTAAACTATAAAAGACCCACAGAGAAAAGCATGTTAACCACCCACCCCCTGCCTTGAATTCATAATCCAGTTTACAAATTGTCCAGATGCAAATAGGAGGTTTATGTTTTTTTCATAATATGGCCCCATTTACACACTTGTCACTCAAAAGAGGCTGAGCATATATATTCACCAAACTTGGCAGCATTTCACTCAGTGACTGAAAACAAACATGATACATTTCTCCTCCAGAGATAATTTTGGTAATGTGTATAGGCCACTGAAAATGAGAATGTTACGACTCTAGTGCTGTGATAATATATGGTAGTAATTATATTAACAAGGGAAATTACATCCTTTTTCAGCAATTTCAGCTCATACCACCCACATGAATAGTGGGCAAGAGCAAAAAAATGCTGAAATGGTGCTAGTAAGATATGGGGAGCAAGATTTGCTGAATTTAGAACCTACTTTAATCACTTTTTTAAAATGTACTGAGCTCCTACTATGTGCCAAGCACCATGTGAGCCCCGTGGGTAATGTATCTGACCTGACTCAAGGTTCTGAGTGTTTACCATGTGATAAAGGAAAAAAGATATGCACATAAATCACTGTAATATCAGGTGGAAAGTGAGGAGTGATAAAAGAAAGGTATAGATAGAGTTCTATGAAGATTGCAGGAAGAAGCTATCACTTCTGGATGAAACTCTGGCCAGCCCTGAAAGAAATCTGACACCCAGGAGGTGATGAAGAAGCAGCACTCCACAATTTTCCAGCATTGAGATAAACGACAGCCAATTAACACTGAAAATTCTGCCCAGTGACCTGGCTCCAGGGAACATCCACCAAAATGCTCTATGGCTGGGTAACCATGAAAGCAAACCCCATATTCCATGGTTCCAAAAATCCTTCTGGAGAATCTTTTTGCCAGGATTTATAAATGTATGGATTGATGAACTATAATAGAGATTAAATGCATGAGTAAAACTCCATAATTCATTTTGAAATTTAATTGGAACCACATTCAAGATATGCACTCTGTTCTACCAATTCAATCAGCTTTCATTTCATTCCTCCCATGTGTAAGAAGATACAGGGGATTCCAAGAGAATGAAGACACAGAAAAGACCCTGAAGGAAATCGGAATTTCATAGAGGAAAGGAAAACATACAACATAATTGTGAAGATGATCTGCTGTTTTATCAACATGATTTGCTGAAAGGAGTATGTGGTTTTAAATCACATAGACTGGAACTGAATTTCTACTTTGCGCCCAGCCTAGCAGCTCTGCAACCTAAAAAAATATTATTTACTCTCCAGGTTCACATTATTTTATTTGTATGGTGTTCAATCACAGGACTGTGATAGAGATTAAATGATATAATTCATGAAAGCATTTTGCCTAATACCTACAAACTCTAATGAATCTGTTAAATAACGTAAGTCAGAAAACTGGGAAGTGTCAAAAGACAATTACAAAGAAAAACATAAAGTTACCCTTAAAGGAAGAGCTTGTCTCTGAATTGGAAGGACTAGGAAGTCTTAATGAAGAAGCTATCATTGAACAGGACCCTAGAAGAAGTAATTTGTCACTCTACGGTCTACTTTGGCTGGTGGGGATGGGGTGAGCAAAGATATACTGAGATATAACACTGGATTTTTAGAAGAATAAAAATGTTGTATGTGAAAATACTTGGCTGACTCATTCACTCTAGGCAAATCAGGAATTTAACACATATAATTCCCCAAATTCCCCAAATATCAGACTACATCACTGAAAATCCAATGGTGCACATAAAAAAAAAGACAGGTTGAAAAAGTTGGCATAATTTATAGCATCTTTTTTTACATTTCAAACAAAAAAACAACCCTTCCTATAAATATTAAAGGAAGAATGTTATGACACATTGGGAAACAGAACACAGAAGCATAATGAAGTAATAAAATACTATAATCAAGTGGAGTTTACTCTGGAATTGCAAGGACTACTAGGATTAAATATTAGGAAATCTATTTTTAAAATTCCATTTAGTTAAGAGGATTAAAGAAGAAGCATATTATCATCTCTATGGGTATTAAAAAGTCATTTGCTAAAATGTAATACCTGTTCCTAATTTTAAAAGAAAAATATAATAGAACATGAATGGATGCTTCATTAATATGGTAAATATATAAATATATACTTCACCCCAAAAGTTAATATCAGAATTCATGGAGAAATATTAGAAAAATCCCATTAACGTCTGCAAGAAGTTCACTTGTGCCACTTACATTTCATATTATAGTGGAGCACCTGGATAGTCAGTGAATCTTGGTTCTAAACCTCAGGAGTTCCCTAGATGAAATTGGAAACTGGCTTCAAGGACAAGGAGAGAACAAGGAAAGAAGCAGACCACTCTAGACTGGTAGGTGGCAGGTTTAACAAGCAAGGGAACTCACATATAAAGCATGTCTTTGGGGCCCCTGGGTGGCTCAGTTGGTTGAGCGACTGCCTTCAGCTCAGGTCATGATCCCGGCAGGATCGAGCCTCACATCCAGCTCCCTGCTCCGCGGGAAACCTGCTTCTCCCTCTCTCACTCCCCCTGCTTGTGTTCCCTCTCTAGCTGTATTTCTCTCTGTCAAATAAATAAATAAATAAAATCTTTAAAAATAATAATAAAGCATGTCTTTGGGGGCCACAAGACGGCTAAATCTCTGCACGCGTCCACCAAATCTTAAAAGTTTCTATAGAGGTCTTACATGGGTTCAATCACAAACACCATCTAGGTGGTCTCAACACTTTACTATCTCAAAGTTTGTCTTTGAAACAGCTTACAATGCCTGCAGGGGAGGGGGTGAGGAGCCTCTAATCATCTGGTTCCACCCAAGTTCAACTGGCATATCCTCTCAGTGACCTCCTCCGAGAACAAAAGGAGACAAAGCAAAATTTTCATGATTCTCAAATAAGATGATTACCTAGAAACCCAAGAAAATCAACTGAGAATAATTGAGAGAATAGTACTTATAACTAAGAGAATGCAATAAAGTCATGCTCCAAAAAAATAATATATGAAAACCAATAAACTTCCTGTATACATATGACAATTAAAATAAATAATAGGAGGAAATTCCCCTATTTACAAAAGTAGCACAAAAAAGATACCTATGGATAAACTTAGTAAGAAATGTACAGGAGCTAGACAAAACAGTTTTAAAGGACTTAAAAAGCAAGTCCCACAAAAAAGATTTAAGCTAATAGAAAGACAATCTACATTCTCAAAAGTCTTAATCATCATAAAGGTGTTAATTCTCATCAAGTTAATTTAAAAATTCACACACACCCAAAAATCTATCAAGGAGTTTTTTTTTGGAACTAAAATAACTGGTTCTAAAGTTAATAAAAGAAAAAAAAAAGAATAGAAAACTCTTGGAGTAAAAATCATTTCAAAGAAAAAAATTCTTACCTCACAATTTCCACAAAAGTAGGTTCCAAATAGATAAAAGATATAAGGTGAAAAATAGGGTCACCTGTGTAGCTCAGTTGGTTAAACATACGACTCTTCATTTTGACTCAGGTCATGTACTCAGGGTCATAGAGCTGAGCATGGAGCCTGCTTGAGATTCTCTCCTTCTCCCTCTACCCCTCCTCACTGCTTGTGCACTCTGTCTCCTTCTCACCAATAAGTGAATAAATAAATAAAGACATAAATAAATGTGAAAAATAAAACCTTAAAAGAAATAGAAAAGAAGATGCGGAGGTATTTTATTTCTTAGTTTTTATTATCTGCAAGCAGGGAAGTCCTTTCTAAAGTATGATTTTTTTTTCATTTTTCTGGACATTCTTTATTCAAGTATAATTAACATACAGTGTTATATTAGTTTCAGATGTACAATATAATAATTTCAACAATTCTGTACATTACTTGGTGCTCATTATAATAAATATATTCTTTTGTGTGTGTGTGTGTTCGAGATTATTTTAAAATATGATTTTTTCAAAACCCAGAGTCACAAATAAATAAATAATAAGTTTGACTACATAAGAATATCTTAAAATCTTTGTATGGGAGAGTGCAAAAAGAAAAGTAAAAAACAACCTGGGAAAACTTTTACAACTCATTACAGAACAAAAGATAATTCTCCTAATATATGAAAGGCATCAACAAATCAATAAGAAAAAGATAAATAACTCAAAAGAAAAAATGGACAAAAGATATGATATAGTTTACTAGGCAGAAAATACCTAGCAATCTAAATATATGAAAAGCTGTTTATCTTACCCATAATAAATGTAAATTCAAGCTACAAGTATATTTTTTTTACCTAACAGATTGGCAAAGATCAGTAATGTTTGGATAGGGTATGAGGCTATGAGGGAACAGCCATTTTCTTACATTTCTGATGACATTGTAAACTGCCACAGTCATTAAGGAGAGGAATTTGGCAATCTCTATTAAAAACTAAAATGCCTATAACTTTTGATACAACAACTGGATCTCTAAGGAATTGATCCTACAGACTGTATAAAGAATGGGCCATATGTTCAGAGATATGCAGTACAGCATGAAATCTTTAGCATGAGCAAAAGGGGTTCCTTCTGACTACTTGAGAAGTCTCTATTTATCATATCCACACAATGGATTTATTAGAGAGCATGAAAGCCCTTTTGTCACACAGGATCTGGCCCTCAGCACAGCAAGTACCAATTGTAACCCCAAGTATCTGCTTATATTCGTAACACAGTTCAGGTCCCAAGGTAAAGCTTCTCCATGTTTTTTGGCATATATCCTCAAAATAAAAGACAAGTATATCCAAATACAGTGGAAATGTGTAGGTGGTGCCACTGCCAGCCTCAGAAATGACCACTGCTTTGGAGAACAGGAGAGAGATGGCTACAGAAGTATTTATGCAGGATCAAAGACAAATTAAATTGTCAAATATTCCCCCTAAATAGCAGGAGTGCAGTAGATTCTTGCACTCTTTTTTTATGACAAAGCTGAGCATACATTGTCTTACTTTGTGTGTTTTGCTTTTTTTATTTTAATGTTCAAATGATGACAGTACCCAAAGAGTTTCTGAGTAACTGTTGAGGAGCATTGGCCAATATAAACTTCTAATTTTGGTGTGATATGGATACCTTACAGTCAATAAATATGTGCCAATTGACTGAATAAGCCAATCATAAAGGGGAAATTAGCTGATGAGCATTTCACTAATTATCTTTTCCTATATATTGTATTTTGAACCATACATATGTTCTTTGAATGGGGAAGGGGCTTTCAATGACAGATAAACTTTAACATTTCAAGTAGTTCTGATATTATCATCTCATAACCAAATACCACCCGATTTTTATGTATGGCTCTTTATAGTTAATCACATATTCTATCATATGCACAGTGTAGCTCACTCAAGGTAAGTAGAAAAAATATCATTATTTCTAATTCATATATTAAAAACCTGCCCAAAGTAAAAAAACTGATGCTAAAATCTGTTCACTTCTCATAGCCCACATGGTTACAATTCCATTTACAATCACACCCAAAATCATAAGACACCAAGGAGGCAAACCAAACAGGCAAAAAAAATCTGTACTCAACTATAGAATACTCATGAAAGAAATTGAAGAAGACACAAAGAAATGGAACAATGTTCCATGCTCATGAATTAGAAGAACAAATATTGTGAAAATGTCTATATTACCTTAAGGATCACTAAGTGGGGAGGGGGGGAAGAAAGGAGGAAGGAGCTGGAGTTTTCTAGTGGTGGGGGGTGGGAGCTCTTTCTCTTTTTTGGATCTAACTTGAGACGTTAAAGGGAAAATTTGGAAGGAGTCCTAGGTTTCCCTTCTTTTTCCTTAAAGATATTTGCAGTGTTCTCAGTATATATATATATACAATGTATATATATATATATATATATATATATATATATAGAGAGAGAGAGAGAGAGAGAGAGGGAACCTGACTAGACTCCACACAGGAATCTAGAGAGGACCTGACTAGACTCCACATAGGAAGAGAAGCAAGGGGCACCATTTTCCTTGCTTATGGCAAAGTTTCAAGTTCTTTCCAATTCGTTTCCATAATTCTAAATTTCTTCAGTCAGGGAACCATGGGTTCTGTTCAATAACAACCTCTAACAAATCCTGAAGGCTCAGATTAAGGCTCTGTTTCTTATTTATAGTAGTCTCATTAGCCTTTAAAAATTGCTTTAAAACCTTAATATATTGTCTCTGTTTGAGAGAGGCTTTGCCCCATATCTATGGAGTTCTTAGAGAATTTTTAATTCTGTAAAAATACCCAAGCCTGAAACTTCCCCAAATTTGGCCATGAACCAATGCCAACTTAACTGTGCACAGACTTTACTTTTTTGGGGGGGGGGGAGTCTGTATGGTGTCCTTTGCAAGGTGATCATGTCAGGGTCACCACTTGTTAGGAACGGCCAGCAATCCTTGTACCTATGGATGAAAGATTACTCCAAAACTTTGCTGTGAGAGGAGAAGCAAGAGGTTCAGGGCTCTGAGAGAAGACCCTTTTCTCTTCTTTGCTTTTATTGGTTTGTCAGGATAATCACAAATCCTTATCACTGTTTCTCAAGAAGTGATGTGTGACAAGGGGTCTTACAGAAACTAGGAGGATCTGTTCACAGGAAAGATATGATATGCTAATCTGCGTGTTCTGCTAAACATAGGCTAAGGAACAATGCATACACCTCTTAAATCACAGGGTGGTTGTTTGGGCTAAGAAAGCTTCAGGAAGGCAAGTCCCCACAGCATTCCAGCAGCAGAGTGGTCACGCAGACCTTGGCATTCCAAAGGCCTACACCCTTCTCCAAAGCCTTCCTTCATTCACCCCCAGAGGCCTCTATGTTACATTTTAGCAAGCTAGCTATTATGGCTTATTTCATGCTCTACATTAATCCCAACACTACCTAGAGCGATCTACACATTTAATGCAATACCTATCAAAATACCATCAACTCTTTTCAAAGAAATGGAACAAATCCTAAAATTTGTATGAAACCAGAAAACATCTCAACTAGCCAGAAGAATGTTGAAAAAGAAAATCAAAGCTGGTAGCATCACAATTCCAGACTTCAAGCTCTATTACAAAGTGGTAATCATCAAGACAGTATGGTACTCATTAAAAGAAACATAGATCAATGGAACAGAATAGAGAACCCAGAAATGGACCCTCAACTCTATGGGCAACTAATCTTTGACAAAGCAGAAAAGAATGTCCATTGGAAAAAAGACAGTCTCTTCAACAAATGGTGTCAGGAAAAGTAAACAGTCAGAAGTAGAAGGATGAAACTGGACCATATCAATATACCACACACAAAAATAGACTCAAATGGATGAAAGATCTAAATGTGAGAAAGGAATCCATCAAAATCCTTGAGGAGAACACAAGCAGCAACCTCTCTGACCTTGGCCGCAGCAACTTCTTGCAAGACATGTCTCCTAAGGCCAGGGAAACAAAGGCTAAAATGAACTATTGAGACTTCATCAAAATAAAAAGCTTTTTACAGCAGAGAAAGAAATAAACAAAACTAAAAGGCAACCTCTAGAATGGGAGAAGATATTGCAAATGTCTTATCAGGTAAAGGGCTAGTATCCAAACTGTATAAAGAACTTATCAAACTCAACATTTAAAAAAATAAAGAATCCAGTCAAGAAATGGGTAGAAGACATGAACAGACATTTCTCCAAAGAAGAAATACAAACGCCCAATAGACACATGAAAAAAAAGTCCACATCACTTGGCATCAGGTAAGTAAAAATCAAAACCACAATGAGATACCACCTCACACTAGTCAGAATGGCTAAAATTAACCAGTCAGGAAGCAACAGGTGTTGGTGAGGATGCAGAGAAAGGGGAACCCTCCAGTGTTGTTGGTGGGAATGCATACAGGTGCAACCATTCTGGAAAACAGTATAGAAGTTCCTCAAAAATTTGAAAATAGGGCTACCCTATGACCCAGCAATTGTACTACTGGGTATGTACTACAAAAATACAAATGCAGTGATCCAAAGAGGCACGTGCACCCCAATGTTTATACAGGCAATGTCCACAATAGCCAAAGTATGGAAAAAGCCTAGATGTCCATCAAAAATGAATTGATAAAGAAGATGTGATATATATATGTCTTCCATTATATATATATGTGTATATATATATAATGGAATATTATTCGGCCATCAAAAAATGAAATCTTGCCATTTGCAATGACACGGCTAGAACTAGAGTTAATTATGCTAAGGAAAATAAGTCAATCCATGAGACACAATTATCATATGATCTCACTGATATGAGGAATTTGAGAAACAAGACAGAGGATCATAAAGGAAGGGAGGAAAAAATGAAACAAGATGAAACAAGAGGGAGACAAACCATAAGAGACTCTTAATCGCAGGAAAAAACTGAGGATTACTGGAGTGCAGGGGGATGGAGGGATGGGGTGGCTGGGTGATGGACATTGAGGAAGGTATGTGCTATGGTGAGCTCTGTGAATTATGTAAGACTGATGAATCACAGGCCTGTACCCCTGAAACAAATAATACATTATATGTTAATAAAAAATAATATTTTTTAAAAAAAGAAAAAGAAATGGTCTTGGGGCACCTGGGTGGCTCTGTCAGTTAAGTGTCTGCCTTCAGCTCAAGGCATGATCTCAGGATCCTGGGATCCAGCCCTGCATTGGGCTCCCCACTCAGCAGGGAGTCTGCTTCTCCCTTTCCCATTCCCTGTGTTTCTGCCCCTGACTCATGCTCACAGGCTCTCTCTCTCTCTCTCTCTCTCTCTCTCTCTCTCTCTCTGTCCCTTTCATTCTCTCTCAAATAAATAAATAAAATAAAATAAAAAGAAAGAAAAAAGGAAATGTATCTTGTCTCCTCTATCATTTATTTTTACAGTGTCCTATGTTTAGTAATAAACTTTGTTATATAATTATAGTGAAATGTAATAAGATTTGCCTGAAATTTTTCCTCTTTGGTAACAAAACTTTCTGAAAAAAAAAAAAACTTTGCTTTAGTTTCATTTTAAACTCTTTAATCCACTCCCCTATGGCTTTTTCTTTTCCAGAGAAGACATGTTTTTACCCCTATTTTGATGTTTTTCAAAGTTACAGGATTTACTGTTGTACCACATAGTGATTCAACAGGTCTGTTTATCCTATGCTCACTGAAAGTGTAGATACCATCCACCATACACTATTACAATACCATTGACTATGTTCCCCCACACTGTACCTTTCATCCCTGTGACTTATTAATTCCCTATCTGGAAGCCTGTACCTCCCACTCTCTACGACTTTTTATTTTAAACATTTCACTTTTTTAAAGATTCCATTATCACATTGTCCTTAATTCCATAATCTTTTTGACTCCTTCATCCTTCACATTCTGTGCTTTTGTATGCTTTTATTTTCAAGTCCTTTTCATGTTTTCACCCTTTTGTTTTATTTTCCTGGGAGCTCTTATTGTCATCTTTTACTTTATTTTTAGACTTCTCTGCTGAAGCCTAACCCAACAGTGAGAGAAAGGACTGCAGCCATGCTGAGTGGAAGTGGCAGACAGGTGTGAAGAAGGGGAAAAGGAAAAAGACTGGACAAGGTCCTGATTGTCTTTTTGGTCTCCTAGATATATTATCTTTGAAGATGAAAAATAGAACATTTATATCTATATAGGCACCTATATAAAAATCTGACATACAGGGGAGCCTGAGTGCCTTAGTTGGTTAAGCCACTGCCTTCAGCTCAGGTCATGATCCTGGAGTCCTGGGATCGAGCCCCACATCTGGCTCCCAGCTCTGCAGGGAGTCTGCTTCTCCTTCTGACCTTCTCCCTTCTCATGCTCTCTCTCTCTCACTCACTCTCTCTCTCTCTCAAATAAATAAAAACCTTTAAAAAAAATCTGACATGCAGAACATAGAATGCCAAGAAAACAGGTTCCTTTAATTAGAATCTTGGGTCAATGTCCAAGTGATTGGCTCAAATTTACTTTGAAGACATGAGTGAGAATATCTCCCTGTATGAGGCCAAACTTGACAAATTAACTGTCTTTATCTTAAAACCAGCTCACCAGTAAGTGAAATTTGAAATTCTACTTGAAGTTAGTAATGTTGATTTAGATGAAGCAAGCCTACACTCCTTAAAGATTTCCAAAGCAATGTATCTATTAGATAAATCAGTAAGAATGGCCACAGTATGACTCTCAGGCAGAAAGATCAACAAACAATCAATATTAAAAATTTTGATGAATAGTTGTTCCCATATCTATTTAATAGGCATTTTCATGTTTCAGATCTAGCTATTCAATTTACCCTCTTTCCTTGAGCTCATCCTGGTTTGGTTTATCTTTCAGTTGTCTGTCTCCAGTCTATCTAAAATTCTACCCCAACTATCCCATAACACCCAAAGCATCTACAGATCAAAAATAAACAATTAAAATAAGAGATGAATTTCTACTAAAAAGGAATATATACATTTTATAAAGTCTTTATTGGCTTTGCAGCAAACTAAACTAAATCTGAAAACTTTCATCTCCCAAAAACATTTAGAGAAAAAATGATGAACTTGTGTGTATGTGTGCAGGGGTCTGCATGTATGGATTTGACACTGTGTGTGTGTGTGTGTGTGTATGCCATTAATAAGTAAAAAGGATGAAAATCAGTGAAACAGACAATTTTCTACCTGGCATTAAATGCCTGATTACTTGTAAATACATATAATTAAAATTTTCATTTAAAAAATGAAAATCTGAATGTAACATATAGCAAATGTGAGCAGCTTCCCCCTGGCCTGAAACTCTTTGTTTTCATCTACTCCTTTTCCTTTTCTTGCCTGCTAGCTTTTGCCTTCATTTTGCTTCTCCTATCTGGTATTTCCTAGATGTCCGTTCAGTTTAATTTACCCAAATGTCATACCCAATAAGTTGTTGAATTTCCACTCCATTCCTGCTGAATTATTGTATTACTTTTAAATAACTTGCATCTGCTCTTGATTCTCCCATCTGCTTCTCTTCCTCTTCGCTTTCTCATCAGGAGGCTTGGCTCTAGGTTAGGAGATATTGGCCAGGCACTCCTGATTTTTCAATTTTGAACCACTAACACAAAGTTAATCATCCTTTCTGAATCTCTCTGAAAAAAACTGGCCCTCGGCAAATTTGTAAAGTAGGTCAGATAGATGAGTGCCACCACACACATTTTGAGTACTTTCTCATTCATGTTTGTCAGTCTCCTGCAGAGACACCCCATACTCTGGATCTTCTGGTCTTTTCCCTTTTAACTCCATCCTTCAAAAAGTACATGCCCAGTGTCCCTTTCCCCATTGTGTCATTTCTAGGAGAAATCTGGTAGGAAAATTTCAACAATCTGCTGCTGTTGGGCAACAAAAATGTAATATTTCAACCTCCAGAATGAGTTTCGAGAGTTATATCTCTGTGTTCTGTTGTTAATACAGGTATGTGGGTTAGGACCAGAAAAGTAACCAGCTGTAACTGATTTGAGACACTTACCAGCAGATTTGACTGCTCTCTTTAACTCTAGAATTTGATGGAATTTTTTAAAAAGAAAGAAAACTAACATCTCTCAGGTTTTTACTATGTGCCAGACACAAGCTAAATGTCATGCCCATTTTAACCAATGAAAAGCTAGGATACCTTCCCAAGGTGAAAAAATCATATGACTATAAGTAGAGATAGGATATATGGCTGCAAGAAGTACAGATACTGGATATAATCAAGCAGCAGAGCCCAACGCTCTGCATAGTACATCATGCCTCTGCTTGGGCTTAGGGTCCATAGACTGTTAGCTCTTCTCTGTCTGTGGGCTCCAACCATGCAACATATATTAAGCGAACGCCATTGATGTGTCAAGACAAAGCTAGAAATGAGAAACGGTCTGGAACGGGTGATGAACTATTGCAAGAGCATGAAGTCTGGATCACAGATATGACCCAAGAATGACCATCTGGGACACCATTTTGAAGCCTTTGTAGTATATGCTATAGAACTCAGACTTGACATCAAAGAAATTGGGGAGCCCTTAAGGGTTCTAAGGAAGGGAATGAGATGGGTAAGTTGAATTCTAGAGTCATCCTTCCAGAATAGGATACTTTAGGTCTTGTGAGGAACGAACCTGGAGAGGGGTGACTGGCTGGGAATCTACATTGCTGTTACCTAGGCAAGAGATTATAGGGGGCTTGACTGTGGCAATAGAGACAGTAAAACTATAGTCGGAAGGTAAAATTGTAGGCCATGGTGATCATTTGATATAAGAAATAGAGGAGAGAAAGTAATCAAAGATGTCCATTTTTCCTTTATATTTGTTCCAAAGTCTCATATTCTTTTTCTAACTAAGGAAATTACTATAATAAACTGGGGTGCCTTAGAGCAGATTCCCAAGCTGAATTTATAATTGTCTGAGACTGGCAAAATTATACCAAATTTGACCAGTAATGCATTTGGTAAGTAGTGTTTAGACCACAAAATATTTTACCCACACAATTAAAGTACAGTTTAGCCTTAAGAAAGAGCTAAGAGTCTCTTATTTGGAAAACTGTCTTTTCCCACCTCAAGAGTTACTCTTGACAGAGACAGTCTTCATAATTCTTGGTTATGTTTACAGCAATTTGATTTTAGAAATCATTCCAAAGGCAGATATTTTCCTAGTGAATATTCCTAGCTATTGTCTTTAGAAAGAGTAATTTGATCAGTGGTACTGTGTTGAATTGCAAACAACTGGTTTCTTCAGATAATGTATATTACCTACATAAGGAAAAAAAAAGAATTCATAAACTAACGTCTAGTTGATCTTCTTGGCACAAAAGTGATGGCAGGATGGGGTTAACAAGTTGTGCAGAAATAACAGGGACTGATGAGCTCTCAGGGACTGATGAGCTCTCAAGTTTTGATGTTTATTAAAGAGTTTATTGGAATCTCATAGAGCAGTAAAAAATGATCTAATAAAACAAATAAGATTAAGCAGTTCCAGTAAACAAAATTATAATAAAATTCCAGAAGCATAGAAGCAAACCATTTTTATTTTTTAATTCTTGCAAAAGAAATCATATTACTATTTCCAAATCTTATGAAGAATTTTAGAATTAGGACCCCATTTGATAATGGACCTAACTGCTGAAATCATGATCATGTCATTTATGAATTCGTTTAATGGACCATTTAGCCACGTTAGCAAACTTTTTAAAGGAAAATAACTTTTCCTGGCCTGAGATAAGGGGAAAACTACTAAAAATAGATCAAAAAATAAACGGTGTATACCTGCACAGTTTTGCTGGAAAATGAAAACAAGGTAAACAAGCTGGAGTCAAAGAGAAGAGGTAGGGGTTATGTTATGAGGGGAGGAAAAAAAAAAAAAAGCTTTCTTAAGGAAGGAAGTCTTGCTGAACCAACTCATTAGACCTTGGGAGATGTTACCAGCAGCTCCTTTCTTGCCAGTCTTTCTAAAGGGAGCAAAAGGCTGCGGAGCAATTATAGGCTGACAGAGCCATGAACAGCCTCACAGGATTCTCAGATCCAACATGGCCTAGAAGCAGAAAAATGATTATTTTGGCCAAAACAAGGTCCTAGGTAAGAGCGACCAGGCTGAAAGAGCTAAACGGACAGAAACAAAGTACATCTCAGGAGCAATGTTATGTAGCCATGTCCCCATAGGACAGCACACATGTCAGAAGGATCTTCTATACACAGATACAATGAGAGGTCAAATACTCCCTCAGTACTCTGGTGTTACATGAAGCCTCCCATTCCAGAACCTAGAAGGTGATAATATATTGACTAATATTGAGTTTCTACAACACTGGCAGAGTGGGGATTTTAGGGGCACTAAAATAAGTCAAAATAGAGGTAAATAAAGGTTCTATTTCTTGCCCACTTAAATAGCAGACAGTGGTTCATACCTGCTACATATGGGAACCTTCGTGCAAAGAGATCTGCACCAAGAATTTAAGGGCAAATTATTTTGAGTTGTTCAACCATGTGCAGCATGAGGTGCACTAGCGGCAATTACTGACTGTAAAACTGGGGCTCTGATTAGAGTGAGTTTGAAAGCCTGCTACAGAATGCTTGAACACTCCTGGGCAGGTATGGACAGATTGGTAGAAGGAAAGAAGAGAAGGTGACTGCAGCCTGCTAAGAGATCAAGGCAATTTCTTGAGACCCAGGGAAGTACTGGAGAGGCAGAACCACTGACAATGATTTTTTAAATCTCATCTATGTCCCTAAATTTCTGAATCTATTTCTGGATGGGAAATGTTGTTACAAATTAGATGTTGGTTTCCCCCACATCCACCATCTAAATATATTGAAAACCTAACTCCCAATGGAATAGTATTCAAGGATGGACCTTTAGAGGGGTAATGAGTTTTAGATGAAGTCCTGAGATGAAGCCCCAGAATGGGATTAGTGCCCTCATAATAGGAGAAAGAGATTAGCATGTGTTCTTTCTCTCTCTGCCATGTGAGGGTACCACAAGAAAGCAGCCATCAATCAACCCTGGAGAGGAGCTTCACCAAGAACCCAACCTTGCTGGAACCCTGATCTTGGACTTCTAGCCTCCAAGACTGTGAGAAATAAATGTTATTTAAGCCACCCATTCCCTGATATTCTGTGATAGCAACCCAAACTGAGAGAAAGGGCAATTCCAGGGATGACACAAATCTTGCAATTGGTGCAGATAAAGACTTAGACTGAGGTTCCTAACTGCTTTCTTGAAACTGAGCTTAGAATTCTTATCTCTGGGCTTCCTGGAACCCAAAAGAAATGAGAAGTGTGAGTAAATTATGTAATGTGCCTGTTTTTTTAAAGGCATATTTTTTAAAATTATGGCAGTTTTTTTAAATACTAATAAAAAAGTTAAAGAAATATTTATATTCATTTTTTTTAAACTTTATTTATTTGACAGAGAGAAACACAGCCAGACAGGGAACACAAGCAGGGGGAGTGAGAGAGGGAGAAGCAGGCTTCCCTCCGAGCAGGGAGCCCGATGTGGGGCTCGATCCCGGGTCTCCGGGATCATGACCTAAGCCGAAGGCAGTCACCTAACCAACTGAGCCACCCAGGCGCCCCTATATTCATTCTATGGACATTGCTCAATCTAAGACACAGTCCTCCCTATGACAGTCTTGCAGAAAATACAGGTGGGATTTCCATGATTTTTTTCTTGTTTCAACCCTTAATAAAACCTTAATTCTTAATATTGTCACTCATCTTCACTATGTTTATGTACCCATTTTTTTCTTAGATTAAGTTTTCTGCTAGGATAGGGTCTGTGACTTATTATAGAAACCAAGTTTCTAGCACTGTGGCACACATGAAGGCTTCACTAATGTGTGCTTAACTGAAAGTAAGTAATGCAGTGGAATTCCACTGCATTGGAGGGAATACCAACCTAAACGAATAAGCCAAACTAATAATCCAAAGATATAAACTTTCAGGGTCTATTGCAGTCAGCTCAGTCTGCTATAACAAAATACCAGAGATTGGCCAGCTTAAACAACAGATAATTATTTCTCGGAGTTCTGGAGGCTGAAAAGTCCAAGGTCAAGGTACCAGCAAACTCAGTTCTTGAAGAGGGTCCTCTTCCTGGCTTGTAGATGGTCATCTTCTCACTTTTGAAGAGAGGAAACCCTGGCATCTCTTCCTCTCCTTATAAGGGCACTGATCCCATCATGGGAGTTCCATCCTCATGACCACATCTAAACCTAATTATCTCCCAAAGGCCTACCTCCTAATACTATCCACTGGAGGTCAGGCCCTCAACATATGAATGCTGGAGCAGATACAAACATACAGTCCATAATGGGATCTAACTTGAACTATAGATAAAACTTAAACCATCTAGAGTTTTCTATGCACCTAGTTTCCTTCACACACACTAAACAGAAGCATATTATACCCACAATTTCTTTTCTAGATATGTAAGACTGTTTCCTTATTTTGCACTAGGGCTAGTGCACAGTCTCCTTACATTTGTGATTTTATTTGTGCAGAGCTTTCTAAAAATGGCAGCTGTAAGAATGCTTCGGGATTATTTAAGGTCTTTGCTCAGATAAAAATTGATTTTTCTTCTAATATTGATACTGCCTCGCCAATAAGTTTATATGTGTAATTTGGATCTCAAAAAGGCATTCAGATTTCCCCCATACAATTAAAGGTTGGGCCTAATGAGGCAGTGACAATATTTCCTTTATACAAACAATTTTTCAATTATACAGGACAGTGGTATCTAATGACTGCCACCAACACAAAGTCACTGGGCAGCCAGCTTCTATTTTATGTGGCAAGGTTCGCAATTATTCTGTAACACTTAATTTCCTGTTACTAATGCTTTCCCAGAAGCACTTAAGCATGATGGCCTTATGAATATAGTTATTAGTGGAACTGCGTTTGCTGTTTGGATTCTTTTGGAAATCTGATAAAGATAATATTCCTCCAAAGGTTACTGTCCAGATTACAAGTCATTTTATCAGCAGGCCTGAGTTCCAGCCAGCTGTCATTAAGAGTGTCTCGTTAGCCAGTGAAGGACTTTGCAGCTGGGTCAGGGCTGTTGAAGTCTGGGGCAAGGTTGCTAAGGTAACGAATCTGTCTAAAGACTTCTCTCAGCATCAACCTTTCATCTTGTTAAATTTATATAGGCAAAGCACTGTGAGGAGAATGCTAATAGACTAAATGACAGAAACAGTTGCATGAAGGTATTTTTAAGCTTGATAGGTGTGTGTTTAAGCTCCTTTCTAAAGATACAATAATATGTGTGGGTTTAGAGATGTTCGTGGAAATGAGCTAAATCACCCTGGGTCCATATATTGTTTACATTAGCATGTGAAATATGAGGCTCTACAAAGCGGAATTTAACTCAACAACCCGCACAGATTGAGAGCCTGCTTGGTGCCTCGATTATTTTCCAGTGTAATGTTTGAGTCTGAAAAGAATTAAATTCTAAGGAAAGTGAAGCTTAACATGTCTTCCAGAGAGTCCAGACTCAGTGAGGTAGAGAAACTTCAATTCCTGCAATAGGGAGTGATGCCTAGGTAGGGGGAGTCTGTTATATTAAAAATATGTAGGATATCAAAGACTAATGGGGTCATGTCAAAAGGATATAAGAGCCAAGTTAAAGGGTTCCCTCTGGCCTAAGATGGGACAATTTGAGCATCAAAGAGAATAATAATAGCAATGGACCAAAACATATCAAATACATAAAATTCCATGAGTTCATAATGATACTGAGGGTAAAAAACAAACCTCAATTTGTATATTTAGGGGTTGCTAAGGCCACCTACTCATTACTGAATCTTGACAAGTAATAGGAAAAAAATAAACATTTATCTCACCTTTCCTGCATGAATTGTATTTCTACGTAATCAAATAGCTGATGAGAATGCTTTTTTAAAAATAATTCCAGGGGTGCCAGGGTGGCTCAGCTGGTTAAGCGTTTGACTCTTGATTTTAGCTCAGGTCATGACCTCAAGGTCCTAATACTGAGCCTTAAGTCAGGCTCTTGGTGTGAATCTTGTTTAAGATACTCTCTCCCCCTCTCCCTCTGCCCTTCTCCTAACCCCACTCATGCATGATCTCTCTATAATAAATAAATAAATAAATAAATAAATAAATAAATAAATAAATCCAGAAAAAATAATAGGGGGGTCAAGATGGCGGAAGGCCAGGTGACCGCATTTCGGGGAGTTCCCTGAAGAGAGCTGAATTCCAGCAAAAAAAACACTACAAGTCCACCGTGAACACCCATGAAACCAGCCTGAAATGTGATATTTCCCACTTCTGGACCGCCATGAGAGACAAAGAACATCGGCAAAAAGGTAGAAACAAATTGGAGGGTCTGGAGGCTTGCCCCCAGAGACAGGGGAGTGGGGGAGGAAGCCCGCAGAGCTGAACCATTGAAAACAAATACCCCAAAACGAAAGTGCTCTGTGAGTGAGGAATAACAGCAGATTACGGCCTGAATCAGGCCTAGAAAGAAGCTAAACACAGCGGAGCCCGGGACAAGGCAAGGAGACTTTTTTAAATCTTTTATTTTCGTTCTTTTCCCACTGCCTGGACTCCCTCCGCCCCGGCGAGTGCAGCCGCCTGCCTCCGCCTGAGCCGCCTCAGCTGCCAAGAAAGCAGCGGGAGTGGATTCTATCCTGCCCTTCTCCCCCGTTTCTCTCCACACTGTGGGCCACGTGTAGACCCCCCCAGGGAAGACATTTTTTACAGACTTTCGTGGGACCGGAGAGGCCCCAGGTCCCAGGGCGCAGACAAGGTCACGCGATCCAAAAGGAGTTGTGGCTTTGAGGCGCGGGAGTGAAACGACAAGCAGGGACGGGGGCAGAAATCAATACAACGTCTGCACCAGCCCGGCTGTGACAGACTGCCACCCGGGAGGCTGGAAAGAGGCCCTCCCTGTGTAGAGGCTCGCTCTGGGAGGGAGGTCTGGGCACAGACATCCTGCTCCAACTTGACTTCCTCAACTGCTGAAAAAAGACACAAAAGAACAACGCTCTGCTACCAGAGAATTGCAGCCTGATAGTCTGGTTGCCATTGAGACAGGCTTCTAGCAGGGGGGCCCAGAGACTCAGCCTAGGTAGAAGGACTGAAAGGGAACGACATGCCCCGCCCCCAGAAAGCACGCCAGAGGCTCAGGAGGATAACATTCCAATGCAAAACCCCAAATCGGGGGAAAGGCAATTTATTAAACTCCTGGCACTGACTACAAGTACCAAAAACTCTACAACTCATTGATAAAGTTTTCCAACTCAATTACTTTTTTAAACTTTTTTCTAGTTTTACTTTTAAAGCTTCCACTTTAAGCTTAAAATTACATTCTCACGGTTTTTCTTCTTTCAATTTTTATTTCCCTTCTTATCACAACGTGATACGAATACAACACCCCTTAACATTTTTTTACATATATATTTATTTATTTATTTATTTATTTATTCTTTTTAATTTTTTTTCTTTTTTCTATTTTTTTTCTTTTTTTCTTTCTCTTTTTTATCCTGAAATTCAAACAAACCCCTGTATTTTCTGCTTTTGTTGTTCCCTCTTGTTTCCCTGTTAGCTCTCTCTGTTTCTCCCTTTCTTCTCTCCTCTTTCCTTTATTCTCTCTTTTACGTGTACATGTAGATACAAGCTCCAAGTCAATCCCACATCCCTATTCAATACTACCCCTATATACAACCAGTTCCAATCCCCCTATATCA